>ML810025.1:57388-79991 GCA_009831015.1 Picea engelmannii
GGCCCTACATGATCCAAGATTTTAGAGGAAACAATGCCTTTTTGCTAAACAATGCGGATGGGTCAGATCTGCCAGGAGCACCTGTAAATGGTAGAATGCTGAAACATTATGTCCCACCTCAGTAAGAGATTTGAAGAACTCACTCTCCATTGTACATACCAGTTTTAATTTTCAGTCTTTACTTGCATTTTCTGAGTGAATAACATTGGTTAGTTTGTTGAAGCCCGAAGAGAAGGCCCTAAGCTGTCGATCACTGTTTTTCGAAGTTTTCCTGAGAATAAAACCAACAAAGGATACTAGACAGATATGTTCAGAATGATAGGAAACTGGATTCTTGTCACTTAACAGGGCGAGTACCATCCTCAGGTGGAGCCGCTGTTATCACCCCATAAATTATGGGAATCAACTTATGACTTGGATATTATGGATATTATCTGTATTTAGTGTTTTTATTGGCAATTGATTTTTCATTGAAAAGAAAAAAGAAAAGAAAAAGAAAATAAAAAAGAAAACAAAAAGAAAAAGAAAAAGAAAAGAGGGCATAAAAGAATTGAAACAAAAGCCCCATGCAATAATAGTAACTTGGTCATACCTTTCAAGCATGACCAAGTTCTTTTAAATTTTCAATGTTGATAGGTTAGTGAATAAATCTAACCAGACTATCTAATCCTGGTCAGATAGCCCTTAGGTTAGCTTAGTGAATAAATCTGACTAGACTATCTAATCCTGGTCAGATAGCCCTTAGGTAGAGTAATTTCTTAACCCAACAGTTTAATCTGGGTTAATAGTCCTAGGAAGATAGGTTAGCATGTAGGTTAGTTGCTTGATTTGCTTGGCCACCCATGAAACCAAATCGATGAAATTGCTATCCCATGTCCCCATGGCCTTAGAATAGCTTAGACATAGTCTTTTTGGTGGTGTTTATGTGAAAATTTGGGAAAAACCCATAAAATGCTTTATATCCTAAGTTTTTCCCCAAGTACATATTTCTCCACTCCCTGATCTATGTTTCTTGCACTTATCAATGGTCCCGATCACGGCGCTAAGATCTATGGCTCACAACACATTCCGGACCCCCCCGACCATTCTACTTTTAACCGGGGGGGGTCCAGAATCGGTAATAACATGGATGCTCATCTAGACGGCTCAGAGAGGAGCGCTTAGATCATCGGCCCACATTGGATTCCAGACCCCCCCACCCATTCTGCCTTTAACAAAGGGGGGGGGTCCAGAATTGGTTATAACTTGGGCGCACAACTGGACGGCCCAGAACAGAGTGCTTAAATCTACGGTTCACATTGGATTCTGGACCCCCTCGTCCATTCTGCCTTTAATGGAGGGGGGGGGGTCCGGAATGAGTATTAAAGAATGCTCTCAGATCTGTGGCTAGGAAACAAGCACACAGATCAATGGATCAAAATGAGTTTCGGACCCCCCTTGGTGTTCTGCTTTTAACCAAAGGGGGGGGGTCCTGAATAGATTTTTCCCTTCGGCAGGCCCCTGGTCTTACGTGGCGTCGGTCTATTAGTTCTCAAGTCCCATCCCTCACATGCTATCTGACAGCCCGTCACTCATGGACGTCATCCTTATCTAAGTCCACTTGTCCCACTTGTTCCCAAGATTGAGTCCCATCCCATAACTGTTGTCAGGCCTTTACCCTTTCCACTCATGATCAACCCCTTTTGGCAACTTTTACCTCAAATCACCAGCCTCCACGTCACCCCTCCGCATGTTTTGGCCACCGTCATCCGCCACCTCATCCCAAGTGACCCGTTGTCCATTTATTACAGGATAACATACCCGTTATCCTGCTGACCTATCTCTCGCGCCAAACCGACCCCAATTTTGAATAAAACTACCGTTTTTCTCTTTTTCATTCGTTATTCATCCATCGCGCCCGAAACCTCTTTTTCCTCCATTGTTTCTGCGTCGCCTTCACCCATAGTCAGTCGACCCCACTAACATATTGTTTATTGTAGGTACAGTTGCTAAAATGGTGTCAAAGCCAAGACAAGCTGAGGGAGAAGAGAATCCTTTTCTTCCTCCCTGTGTCGACCTGGACAAAACTCCCTTGGTCGATAAAGATCGATTGATAGCAGATATGATTTGCAGTTTCGAATTTTCTGATCTTCAGCCATGGCTTCGGGAGGTGTTCCTAGACCAGAGGGATGAAATTGGACTCTGGGAGTCCAATTTTCCCCTGTATCTCTTTTCCCAGATTCATCATTTCCTAGAATTCACCCTCAAATGCCAAGCCCATTATGTCCCTGACCAAAAATCCATCGTTTCTTCCTCTGAAGACGTCCTCTTTTTCATCACCTTCGAAGATATTGACCAGATGATGCAAATACCCTGTGTTGAATCTGCATCCCCATTCAATTTAGAAATCCTCACTGAGTTATATCAAAAAATGAATTTCCCTCAGAGAGCTCAGATATTTGAGATTTTTCTCCCCACTTCTGCTCCACTCCCTTCCACAAACCCCCCTTACCCTTCATCCATGTTCTCCACCAAAGGAAATCAAATCATTTCTTCCCTGTGTGCCCTGCTTGGTTACTATTCTGATCAATGGGTAGATGAGCCCATCTTGGGTTTTCTGTCCATTTTCTCAAACGATGAAAATCCCACAACGCAGTTCGACTACAACACCTTCTTGGACGATAATATTCATGAACAATTCGTGAATTTTGGCACAGAGGGGATGTTAAGATATTCTTCAATACTGGCATACATGTTCGTTTACTTTCAAGCCAACAAATTCAGTTTCTCCATGCAGAAGATGGATGCAGACGGAAGGCCCCAGCCAGTCACAACATGGACTTCTCTTCTGAAGCGTAACTCTGTTCAATACGACTTCAAAGATTTCATTGATTAGTTTTACCACCCAGTGGTAATCATGCTGAGCGGCAGGTCTGAGCAACAAATAAATGAAGAGGTCCAGAGAATTCTACATCTCTCGGAAGACGCAAAGATAGGAGATTGGTACTTGTATCAGAATCACAGTGAGATCCGAGTTTACAGGTGCGAATTGGCACCCTACAAGCTGCCAAAGTATGTACCAGTAAGGATTTTTTCATTAGAATATATTAGGCAGATAATGAATTCCGATGATATTCACTTTGTTTCTCTGAAGAAGAAGCAACAATTGTGGATCAAGGGGCAGATTGGTTCTTTCATCTGCAATAGTCGAGGCGCAAGGGAGGAAGCAGACAGAATGTTAAAGGAGATGAAATTCTTTACAAGTTTCACCTGGCACTATGATCCATGCAGGATCATTTCTGAAATGAGAGTGAAAAATAAGAATGTCCCATATGCACATGAGTCCAAGCCAGAGATCGAGAAATTTGCAAATCAAACAGTTTGGATGCCTGATACTTTGATGGACGTGGAACAGCAAGTTGAAGTGGAACAGTAGATGCCCTCAATGAGTGTGCCACCCACTACCACACCCTAGGTCCCCAAGGAGAAGAGGCCCCGATAGGAGTCGTCTCCTCCTGTAATAGAGGTGTCATCAGAGGAGTTCAAGATGCACACCAAGAGGCCAAAGACAGTTTCAACGCCTGGCGCGATAATAGAACAAGAAGTCCCGACTACCACAGTAACTACCATAGGGGTCAAACCAGTTACTCCACCTTTCAGTTCGAGCCAACTTAAAGCAATCACAACAGCAATACCGAATAAATCCACTGATTCTCCCCTGGATACTCCGCCAAGCAAAACTGGGCCCAAGTTGGGTATTTTCGAGAAATATGAATTAATCAAGAAGAAGAACCAGACCCTCACTAGCAGCACTTATGCCCAGTTCTGGAATTAGTCATCTACAGCTCAGCATAGACTTCTTTCAGCCTTTGACACTGAAAAGGGTAGGATGCACATGGCCTACCTCCAAGCATAAGTACCGGATCCCAAGGTTATTTCAGATTACAAGAGGGACACTTTCGAGTCCCAAGAAAAAGATGTGCATCCAGCAGATCAGATGGATCTGCATAAATAAACAGGGGAGATGGTTTTCCACACATTGGCCCACGCTTCAGCTTCTGCAGCAAAGTTTCAAGTGTCTTTGAACAATGCTCAGACCCAACTCAAGCTGGAGAAAATATCATCTTTCGCGAAAGACAATAGAATCAAGACGCTGGAGGAGCTGGTCCTCAAAATTGGTTATGACCCTGCAAACGTCAAGGATGCTGAAGAGATGATAAAAAAGAAAAATGATGACATCACGTCCTTAAGAAAACAGCTGAAGCTCCCATCCACAGAGGACTCACAGGCCAAGGAGATAGCAGAAAAGGAAGGTGAAAAGGATGAGATGTTAAAGTTACTCATGGAGCAGAATGCTCAGCTAAAAGAGATGGAGACTGAGATGGAGAGACTATTAAAGGAGAAAGAGCAGGCGAAGCCAATGGAAGGCATTCCATTGAGTGCTATCCCAATTGCAGGTTTTATCACAACAACAGTGACAGTCATTCCATCTTCCACATTAGTTCCACTACCAGAAGGAACAACAGACCTTGCCAAGTCCTTCTCATTTCCCTGTCACGGCCTCTGCACACGCCTGTGACCTTTTCCCGACTCAATTTTGGGGTTTCGTGATTCTACAATGTCGAGAGTTCCTGTCCTGTTGAACTCGTGAACCCTGATTATCTGATGTGCTCCCTTCTAACCTTAGCCCCTCCTGGCTATGCCCTGGTCCATGTGACTGCTTCTCATAAGACTGCATCCTTATGTCTTTCGGTATTCGGGGTTTCGTCTTTTCTAATGTCGAGAACCTCTGTCCTCTCGAACTCCTAATCATCGATCTACCGATACGACACTTTATTCGTTAGCCCTCCTGGCTAAGCTCCTGGCCTATATGACCGCAGTCTTACCTCTCGTCGGGGTTTTAGACATCGCAATGCCGAAATGCATAAAACTTTTGCCCACGGGATTACCGATATCCCGATGCGTGATTCTTCGACCTGACGTCAACTAGGCCCCACAACAACAAAGCTTTCTCCCCCTTGTCAGGGTTTCAGACTTCACGATTCCAAGTTGCAAGGACTTCTTGTCCACGAGATTCCCGATATCCCAACTCGCAATTTCCCGATTGACGATTCTCCTTTCGGGACTTTTCTCGATATCGCTCAATCACTGCCACACGTCCCAAGAATGGATGGTTTAGATTACCCCTCGTGTTTTTGAGACTTATGATGTCCCGACTTTCATGACCTCAGGAACTTCAATTTCCCGAGTGCCGATATACCGATGTCTAGTGTCCGGATCTCCGAAATGGATGATCTCATGACACGCATCTTCTCCCAACAGAATGGTACAGATCAAATCTCACTGATTCGGGGTTCCGGGTGTCAAGTGACTCTCCTCACGTCCTCGATATCCCCAATATCACGAACGTCAATATCCCTATGGCCACGCCTCTCATCCGGATTTTCACCTCGGCTATCCCCAATGGTTTAAACACCGTGTAACTCTCGACAGATCTGATGGATGTCGGGTTCCCTACTCAAGATCTGATGGCTCAGACCATCTCTTCTCCTGCACACTCTCTGGACGTGAAAACCTTCCGACGATCCAGATCTTCTCGGTCAATCCAACGGCTGTCATTGCTCCCCATGAGCTTCTACGCCTTCCTTCCTACAATTGGAGGAATTCCAAGTTCTCAAAGGCTCTAACCATTTTCTTCTTCTCTGGGAGATCCTTTACCTGAGTTCTCGCTGTGTGATCTCCTCGACGTTGTTCCTCCTAAGATTTGCTCCTTTCGAATCCTTGAAGGATTCTTCAAATCCTACCCTCTGCAGAGTCTTCACATGCACACCAAAGGTGCTATCTCTCCTGAGCTTCTCAACTGCTCAGACCCCTAAGGGATTTTATCCTTCTTCTTTCTCCCATAGATGGAGGAATATGGATTCCCTCCTGGCTATCATTTTGCTCAAGCAACCTCTTTATAAGTCTTTCAAGGTGTTCAACAACCCTCTAAAGATCCCTCAGTGGATTCTTCCTTCAAATCACAAAACTCAAAAGAGTTCTCTTCTCTTCTGTGCCTGTCTACACAATATCTCAATGCCCACATGGCAGAGTATCTTCTCACAAAATGTTCAACAGTTATGTCTCCTTCTGTGCACCTTTGCACCTGCTCAATGCCCACCTGGCAGAGCTCTCAGAATCCTCAGTGATTTTGTCTTCCTCTTTCTGAACTCATAGCAGATTTCCTGCAAATGCACCACTGTGCATATGCTCAATGCCCACCTGGCAGAGATTTATAGAATCCACATCATAATTTTGTCTGCAACTGTGTCTTCTCCCACACAGCCTTTCCTCCAAGGTGTTCAACAACCTTGAGGTTTTCCTCTTGAGTTGATGATTCCAGTTCTTGTGCCGTAACACATCTTTGTCTGAACCCGTGGAATTTAGAAGTGCTTCAGTGCACCGGTATTCAGAGACCGCAGTACTCTGTCATGCCCTCCTGGCATGAAATCTCAAAGACCTTCACCTAAAATCCAACCAACTCCTACAAATTCACAACTACAGCACACGTCTACAACATACATAAAGAACACTCATAGACATCCACATAACATAGAAATACATGAAGGAAAAACTGCTTCTATTTATATTAAAATGGCAAATGCCTGTTTATACAAGGGTGTTCCTGAGCACGGCCTATAACAAGGTCTCATCTCTTCTCTCTTTTTCTCTCTACTTGTAGATTCTCACACAACTTCTACCACCTTTACAAAATGAGATACGAAATCTCTTTTACCTAAGGGGGCTCTTCGATCTCTTCCCTCCAGCCTACATACCTTATTCAATTACATTGAGTAGCTCTCTAGTCCAGCATCTAGATCTAGATCTCAGCCTTAAAACTATTAAAGGCCGATCTTATCTACATCCTACGTAAAGTCACAGCTTCCCGACGCAACAGCCTAAGAATTTAATTACATTAAATTCAAATTCGAAATGAGGCTGCGCTTCTCTTCAACGCGCGATTTGAATTCGCTAACATGGTTGGCTGGCTGACGTGGAGAGATGCTCCTGCATCAAACTCCTTAGCTACAAAATTCTTGAGCTCCTTCTCATGAGCTTCCCATCTCAGATGTTGAAATCCTCCTGGATCCCAAATCATCCTTTGGAGCTGTTCATCTGCTCCATTCTGTTGCTACTGTTGTTGCTGCTGCTTCCTCCTTTCTGCTCAGCTGCTCCTCGCTGGCAATTTCTGCTGACCTCAACATCAACCTTTTGATGTCTTCTATCACCTCATCCATATTCTCTAGTGGTTGGCTCTGTTCATGCAGTCTCCTTAGCTGCAAAAATTTTCTGCAATTGGGTAGATCATCATGATCTCCCATGCCTCCTTCTTCAACTTCATCTGTGGCCTCAAGTTGCCACTCTACTGCAGACTTCTATCCTGCAGTCTCCCTTTGACTGATTGTTTGTTTATTCACCTTATTTGATAGCTCAAATTCTATCAGATCTCTTGTTGGCTTTGGATTGTTCAGCCAATCCTCTAGCATCTCTAGTTCCCTCTCCCATGGAGTGGTAAATATGCCTGCTTGCTCTTTGGATTCCTTTGCTGCTAGCTTCAATGCTATAGTTTCTTTCTTTTCATCTTCTTGGATGAATGCATTGAGACACTCCTCATAATGCTCATTTTCTTCTCCTGCTTGGGCATCTTCCAAAGTCTGCTCCAATTCCTCTTCCCTGACAGTCTCAGCTAGCTGTCCTCTTGTTGTTGCTGCACCTGCAACAGAGATTTCTGCCTCCTCCTGGGCAAGTGGTAGGAATATATGAATTCCCCCAATCATCATAAGTCTTCTCACATCCTCCTTTGTCAGCTACACATGCTGATATAAATTCATTTCTGAGCTCACCTGCTCTGTCAGCTCCTCAAGCTAATCAAAACTCACCTGCTCATCCCTGCCCACCTGGCAATATGGGATGTCTCGACTGCCCTCCTAGCAGATTATGAGATCAACTGATCCCATCTTCATCAGCACACCTTACTGAATTGAACTCACCTCCGAGTCCATGAGACTTTCAAATAGTCTTGAATGCTCATCTCTGCCCTCCTGGCAATCCAAGATGCTTCCGCTACCCTCCTGGCAGTCTTCGAGATCCCACAGCGACCTCATTTCATTGCCCACCTGGAAATGTGAAATTCCCTGGATGTCCTCCTGACAGTCTCTGAGATCCTCAGCTGATCTCAATTCCTTGCCCACCTGGAAAACTAGAATTTCATCTCTGCCCACCTGGCAATTCTTGAGATCCCATCCGATCCCAATTCACTGAGATTTCTCCCAGTTTCTGGTTCACATATCTGAACCATTTCTTCAGGTCCGTCGAGGTTTTCAGCATACCTCAACCACCCTTTTAACATTCTACGTTGTCTTCTGACCATCAACTCCTTGATTGGATATTTTGCTTTTGGCTCCTTCATGGGCCATTCATACACCCATCTCGGCTTCTTATCCTGTCGCATCTTCAATTCAATATTTTCTATGTCTGCCCTTATTTCATAGAGCTCTTTATCCCTTTCTACAAGCTTTTCTGCCTTGCTCTTCCTCCCAGCATGCCTATGGTCTTCAGTAACCATGGTGTTGTCTCTGTCTGCTTTCCTAGCAAACCTGCTACTGTCACTCCACACTAAGAGTGTTTCTAGTTTCATCCTACAGTCTCCCTGACTTCTTTCTTGATTGCTACCTACCTACAAAAAATCGCCACAGAGTCTCCAACGCTCTGTCTTATTTTCTCTCCTCTGTTTGAAATATACAAACAGAATCCCACTCTGATACCACTTAACGTGTATCAGAGTGCTCTTTACCTCTTCCTCCCTCTTCTTGCCTGAAATATACAGAGAAGAACAAGGCTCTGATACCACATGACGCAGTAGAGAGACGTGAGCGACCACCACCTTGTGCTCTCCTACTCACAGGATCGTTCAATTCCTCATGCGAGCTGAAGCGGCTCTTTCAATTCCGCAGTGGAATCTCTCCTAAAAACCTGATCCACAGGTCCTTCTCATTTCCCTGTCACGGCCTCTACACACACCTGTGACCATGCCCCAACTCAATTTCGAGGTTTTGTGATCCCCAATGTCGAGAGTTCCTATCCTGTTGAACTCGCGAACTCTGATTCACAGATGTGCTCCCTTCCGGACTCAACCCCTCCTGGCTATGCCCTGGTCCATGTGACTGCTTCTCATAAGACCACAGCCTTATGTCTTTCAGGATTCGGGGTTTCATCTTTTTTGATGTCGAGAACCTCTGTCCCCTTGAACTCCCGATCATCGATCTACCGATACGACACTTTATTCATTAGCCCTCCTGGCTAATCTCCTGGCCTATATGACCGCTATCCCCCGTAACCACAGTCTTACCTCTCGTCGAGGTTTCGAACATCGCAATGCCGAAATGCATAAAACTTGTGCCCATGGGATTCCCGATATCCTGATGCATGATTCTCTGACCTAACATCATCTAGGCCCCACAACAATGGAGCTTTCTCCCCCTTGTCAGGGTTTTGGACTTTGCGATTCCAAGTTGCAAGGACTTCTTGTCCATGGGATTCCCGATATCCTGACTTGCGATTTCCCGATTGACGATTCTCCTTTCGGGACTTTTCCCAATATCGCTTAATCGCTGCCACACGTCCTAAGAATGGACGGTTCAGATTACCCCTCGCGTTTTCGAGACTTCTGATGTCCCGACTTTCACGACCTCAGGAACTCTGATTTCCTGAGTGTCAATATACCGATGTCTACTGTCTGGATCTCCGAAATGGACAATCTCATGACATGCGTTCACTCCCAACCGAATGGCCCAGATCAAATCTCACTGATTCGGGGTTTCAGGTGTCAGGTGAATCTCCTCACATCCTTGATATCCCCGATATCATGAACGTCGATATCCTGATGGCCACGCCTCTCGTCAGGATTTTAACCTCAGCTATCCCCGATAGTTTAAACACCATGTAACTCTCGACAGATCTGATGGCTGTCGGGTTCTCCGCTCAAGATCTGACGGCTCAAATCATCTCTTCTCCTGTGCACTCTTTGGATGTGAAAACCTTCCAACGGTCCAGATCTTCTCGGTCGATCGAACAACTGTCGTTTCTCCCCCTGAGCTTCTGTGCCTTCCTTCCTGCACTTGGAGGAATTCCAAGTTCTCAAAGGCTCTAACCTTTGTATTCTTCTCTACGAGCTCCTTTACTTGAGTTCTCACCGTGCGTTCTCCTCAATGTTGTTCTCCTGAGCTTTTCTCCTTTCGAATCCTCGAAGGATTCTTCAACTCTTGCCCTCTACAAAGTCTTCACATGCACACCAAAGGTGCTATCTCTCCTAAGCTTCTCAATTGCTTAGACACCTAAGGGATTTTATCCTTCTTCTTTCTCCCACAGATGGAGGAATATGGATGCCCTCCTGGCTATCCTTCTGCTCAAGAAACCTCTTGCTGAGTCTTTCAGGGTGTTCAGCAACCCTGTGAAGATCCCTCAGTGGATTCTTCCTTCAAATCACAGAACTCAAAAGAGTTCTCTTCTCTTCTATGCCTGTCTACACAATATCTCAATGCCCACCTGGCATAGTATCTTCTCACAGAATGTTCAATAGTTCTGTCTCCTTCTATGCGCCTTTGCACCCACTAAATTGCCACCTGGTAGAGCTCTTAGAATCTTCAGTGATTCTGTCTTCCTCTTTCTGAACTCACAGCAGAGTTCCTGCAGATGCACCACTGTCCATATGCTCAATGCCCACTTGGCAGAGCTTTACAGAATCCACAGCAGAATTTTGTCTGCAACTGTGTCTTCTCCCACACAGCCTTGCCTCCAAGATGTTCAACAACCTTGAGGTCTTCCTCTTGAGTTTTTTATTCCAATTCTTGTGCCGCAGCACGTCCTCGTCTGAACCCCTAGAATTCAGAAGTGCTTCAGTGCACCGGTATTCATAGACTGCAGTACTTTGTCACACCCTCCTGGCATGAAACCTCAAAGTCCTTCACCTGAAATCCAACTAAATCCTACAAATGCACAACTATAGCACACGTCTACAACATACATAAAGAACACTCACAGACATCCACATAACACAGAAATACATGCAGGAAAAACTACTTCTGTTTATATTAAAATGGCAAATGCTTGTTTATACAAGGGTGTTCCTGAGCACAACCTGTAACAAGGTCTCAGCTCTTCTCTCTTCCGTTCTCTACTTGCATATTTTCACACAACTTCTACCACCTTTACAAAATGAGATACAAAATCTCTTTTACCTGAGGGGTCTCTTCGAGCTCTTCCCTCCATCCTACCTACCTTATTCAATTACATTGAATAACTGTCTAGTCTAGCATCTAGATCTAGATATCAGACTTACAACTATTAAAGGCCAATATTATCTATAGCCTGTGCAAAGGCACATCTTCCCAGCTCAACAGCGTAAGCATTTAATTACATTAAATTCAAATTCCAAATGAGGCTACGCCACTCTTCAACGCGCAATTTGAATTCGCTGACATGGCTGGCTGGCTGGTTGGCTGACGTGGAGAGATGCTCCTGCATCAAACTCCTCAGCTGCAAAATTCATGAGCTCCTTCTCATGAGCTTCCCATCTCAGATGTTGAAATCCTTCTGGATCCCAAATCATCCTTTGGAGTTGTTCATCTAGTCCATTCTGTTGCTGCTGCTGCTGTTGCTTCCTTCCTTCTTCTCAGCTGCTCCTCGCTGGCAGTTTCTGTTGACCTCAACATCAGCCTTCTGATATCTTCTATCACCTCGTCCAGCTACTCCAGTGGTTGGCTCTGTTCATGCAGTCTCCTCATCTGCAAAAATTTTCTGCAATTGAGTAGTTCATCATGATCTCCCATGCCTCCTTCTTCATCTTCATATGTGGCCTCAAGTTGCCACTCTGCTACAGACTTCTGTCCTGCAGTCTCCCTTTGACTGATTGAATGTTTAGTCACCTTCTCTGATAGCTCAACTTCTGTCAGTTCTCTTGTTGGCTCTGGATTGTTCAACCAATCCTCCAGCATCTCTAGTTCCCTCTCCCATGGAGTGATAAATCTGCCTGCCTACTCTTTGGCTTCCTTTGCTGCTAGCTTCAGTGCTACAACTTATTTATTTTCATCTTCCTGGCTTAATTCATTGAGACACTCCTCAGAATGCTCATTTTCTTCTCCTACTTGGGCAACTTCCAAAGTATGGTCCAATTCCTCTTCCCTGACATTCTCAGCTAGCTGTCCTCCCATTGTTGTTGCACCTGCAACACATATTTCTGCCTCCTCTCGAGAAAATGGTAGGAATATTTGAATTCCCCCAATCATCATAAGGATTCTCACATCCTCCTCTGTTAGCTGCACATGTTGATATAAATTCATTTCCGAGCTCACTTGCTCTGTCAGCTCCTCAGGCTGATCATCACTTGCTCTGTCAGCTCCTCAGGCTGATCATCACCTGCTCTGTCAGCTCCTCAGAATGAGCAGGTTAGTTTTGATCAGCCTGAGGAGATGATAGAGCAGGTGAGCTCATAAATGAATTTAGATTAGCATGTGCATCTCACAGAGGAGGATGTGAGAAGCCTTACGATGATTGGGGGAATTCAGATATTCCTACCACTTGCCCAGGAGGAGGTAGAAATCTCTATTGCAGGTGCATCAACAACAATAGCTAGCTGAGACTGTCAGGGAAGAGGAATTGGAGCAGACTTTGGAAGCTGCCCAAGTAGGAGAAGAAAATGAGCATTCTGAGGAGTGTCTCAATGCATTCATCCAGGAAGATGAAAATAAAGAAGTTGTAGCACCGAAGCTAGCAGCAAAGGAAGCCAAAGAGCAGGCAGGCAGATTTACCACTCCATGGGATAGGGAACTAGAGATGTTGGAGGATTGGCTGAACAATCCAGAGCTAGCAAAAGAACTGACAGAAATTGAGCTGTCAGAGAAGGTGACTAAACAATCAATCAGTCAAAGGGAGACTGCAGGATAGAAGTCTGCAGCAGAGTGGCAACTTGAGGCCACATATGAAGATGAAGAAGGAGGCATGGGAGATCATGATGATATACCCAATTGCAGAAATTTTTTGCAGCTGAGGAGACTGCATGAATAGAGCCAGCCACTGGAGCAGCTAGACGAGGTGATAGAAGACATTAGAAGGCTGATGTTGAGGTCAGCAGAAACTGCCAGTGAGGAGCAGTTGAGCAGAAGGAAGGAAGCAGCAGCAGCAGCAGCAGGAGAATGGAGCAGATGAACAGCTCCAAAGGATGATTTGGGATCCAGGAGGATTTCAACATCTAAGATGGGAAGCGCATGAGTAGGAGCTCATGATTTTTGCAGCTAAGGAGTTTGATGCAGGAGCATCTCTCAACATCAGCCAGCCAGCCACGTCAGTGAATTCAAATCATGCGTTAAAGAGAGGCGCAACCTCATTTGGAATTTGAATTTAATGTAATTAAATGCTTAGGCTGTTGAGTCGGGAAGTCGTGACTTTGCGAAGGCTGTAGATAAGATCGGCCTTTAATAGTTGTAAGTCTGAGATCTAGATCCAGATGTTGGACTAGACAACTATTCAATGTAATTGAATAAGGTAGGTAGCCTGGAGGGAAGAGCTCTAAGAGCCCCCTCAGGTAAAAGAGATTTTGTATCTCATTTTGTAAAGGTGGTAGAAGTTGTGTGAGAATCTGTGAGTAGAGAGCAGAAGAGAGAAGAGCCGAGACCTTGTTACAGGCCGTGCTCAGGAACACCCTTGTATAAACAGGCATTTGCCATTTTAATATAAACAGAAGCATTTTTTCCTGCATGTATTTCTGTGCTATGTGGATGTCTGTGAGTATTCTTTATGTATGTTGTAGACGTGTGTTGTAGTTGTTCATTTGCAGGAGTTGGTTGGATTTCAGGTGAAGTTCTTTGAGGTTTCATGCCAAGAGGGCGTGACAGAGTACTGTAGTCTCTGAATATTGGTGCACTGAAGCACTTCTGAATTCTACGGGTTCAGACAAAGATGTGCTACGACACAAGAACTGGAATCAACAACTCAAGAGGAAGACCTCAAGGTTGCTGAACACCTTGGAGGAAAGGCTGTGTGGGAGAAGACACAGTTGCAGACAGAATTCTGCTATGGATTCTGTAAAGCTCTGCCAGGTGGGCATTGAGCATATGCACAGTGGTGCATTTGGAGGAACTCTGTTGTGAGTCCAGAAAGAGGAAGACAGAATCATTGAGGATTCTGAGAGCTCTGCCAGGTGGGCTTTGAGCAGGTGCAAAGGCACACAAAAGGAGACAGAACTGTTGAACGTTCTGTGAGAAGATACTCTACCAAGTGGGCATTGAGATATTGTGCAGACAGGCACATAAGAGAAGAGAACTCTTTTGAGTTCTGTGATTTGAAGGAAGAATCCACTGAGGGATCTTCACAGGGTTGTTGAATACCCTGAAAGACTCAACAAGAGGTTGCTTGAGCAGAAGGATAGCTAGGAGGGCATCCATATTCCTCCATCTGTGGGAGAAAGAAGAAGGATAAAATCTGTTAGGGGTCTGAGCGGTTGAGAAGCTCAGGAGAGATAGCACCTTTGGTGTGCATGTGAAGACTCTGCAGAGGGAAGGAGTTGAAGAATCCTTCAAGGATTCAAAAGGAGCAAAGCTCAGGAGGAACAGTGTCGAGGAGAACGTACGGTGAGAACTCAGGTAAAGGAGCTCACAGAGAAGAAGATAAAGGTCAGAGCCTTTGAGAACTTGGAATTCCTCCAAGTGTAGGAAGGAAGGTACAGAAGCTCAGGGGGAGCAACAACAGTCGTCGGATCGGCCGAGAAGATCTGGACCTTCGGAAGGTTTTCACGTCCAGAGAGTGTGCAGGAGAAGAGATGATCTGAGCCGTCAAATCTTGAGTGGAGAACCCGACAGCCATTAGATCTGTCGAGAGTTACATGGTGTTTAAACCATTGGGGATAGCCGAGGTGAAAATCCCGACGAGAGGTGTGGCCATCGGGATATCGGCGTTCATGATATCGGGGATATCGAGGACGTAAGGAGAGTCACTCGACACCCAGAACCCGGAATCAGCAAGATTTGATCTGGACCGTTCGGTTCGGAGCGGACGCATGTCACAATATCGTCCATTTCAAAGATCTGGACACTATACATCGGTATATCGGCACTCGGGAAATCGGAGTTCCTGAGGTCGTGAAAGTCGGGACATCAGAAGTCTCGAAAACGTGAGGGGTAATCTAAACCGTCCATTCTTGGGACACGTGGCAGCGATTGAGAAATATCAGGAAAAGTCCCGAAAGGAGAATCGTCAATCAGGAAATCACGAGTCGGGATATCGGGAAGCCCGTGGACAAGAAGTCCTTACAACTTGGAATCACAAAGTGTGAAACCCTGACAAGGGGGAGAAAGCTCCTTTGTTGTGGGGCCTAGCTGACGTCAGGTTGGAGAATCGCACATCGGGATATCGAGAATCCTGCGGGCACAAGTTTTATGCATTTCGGCATTGCGATGTCCAAAACCCCGACAAGAGGTAAGACTGCAGTCACGGGGGATAGCGGTCATATAGGCCAGGAGCTTAGCCAGGAGGGCTAACGAATAAAGCACCGTATTGGCAGATCGACGATCGGGAGTTCGAGGGGATAGAGGTTCTCGACATCAGAAAAGACGAAACCTTGAATCCCGAAAGACATAAGGCTACGGTCTTATGAGAAGCAGTCACATGGACCAGGGCATAGCCAGGAGGGGCTAAGGACGGAAGGGATCACATCGGTGAATCGGAGTTCATGAGTTCAACAGGATAGGAACTCTTGACATTGGGGATCACGAAACCCCGAAATTGAGTCAGGGAAAGGTCACAGGCATGTGTAGAGTCTATGATAGGGAAATGAGAAGGACCTGTGGATCAGGCTTTTAGGAGAGATTCCACTGCGGAATCGAAAGAGCCGCTTCAACTCGCATGAGGAATTGAACGATCCTGTGAGCAAGAGATCGTGAGGTGGTGCTCGCTCACATCTCTCTACTGCGTCAATAAGTCAAAAAATGGTTCAAGGGTCTTCCACTAGCTTCCATTGCAGATATTGAGGCATTAGATGAAAATTTCATAAATCAATGGGGATATATGAGATATTACCTCTACTACATCACTGAGTTCAGGGCCCTAAAGAGAAAGAGTGGTGAATCCATTTGAGATTTCACCAAGAGATTTAATAAAATGTATGGTAGAATCCCAGATGAAATCAAACCAACTGAAGCCTCTGCCAAGATCACTTATGCTAATGCATTCGATGCAGAGTTTTCCCTCCTCTCTCGAGAGAGAAGATCAACCACACTATTGTCCATGCAGGAAGAAGCCACGGAAGTCGATTCTAATATTTTAGCAAGAGACAAACTAAAGACTAGATCTGATAAAGATAAGAAAGAACAAAGAGAGGATGCCCCTACCTTCTCTAACTCAGCGACATATGATCCAAAACTTGAGGAAATGACCAAGACTCTGAAGGATCTAATTTCCAAAATAGCTAAGCTAAAATGGGAATCCAAACAACCAAACAAAACTTTTGAAGGGGTTGGAAATAGAAATAAAAATTAGTTCAGAAGGCCTAATGATGCCCCTCAAATAATGCAGAGAGAAAGGATAAATGTTGATGATCAAAGGGTAGTGCCCCCTTTCCAAAACAATCAGATTGAGGAGATGGATGCAGACAATGATGTTGTGGATGATACTCATGTGCTTTTTAATGAAACAAATTACTATACTAGTCACTTAACACAACAAGAATATGAGGTAGCACAATTTTCAAATCAGTTTGATGATCAGAGAGGGGAGGAGAGAGTTATTCAAGGCCAAACTAAGAAGAAATGTGATTTGAGGATGAGAGCAGGGGCTCCCAATGCAACTACCTTCGATAAAAAAAAACAAGCTGAAATCCCCCCCAAGCCAAATCCAAGTAAAGGTATGTCACCTAAAGCTCAGTCACCTCCCCCATCAAAACTTGTTGTCCCTGAAATAAAGGAAGTTGATAAGCCACCAACCTATTTCAGCTTGGAACATGAGTTGAGCAAAATCAAGATCCATGTACCTTTGATAGAATTGTTAAAAAATGAACCTTTCAAGAAATCCATCATGAAAGTTCTACAGCCAACTGCTCCTAGTGTATCTTATGATGTAATTAGTCTGTAGGATAAAAACCCAGCCATTACTATGGTACCTCACATTGAGGATGGCTCTGATGCTTCTCCACCATTCTATATATCTTTGAATGTCCATGATAAGATCTTGCATAATTGTCTTATGGACTCTGGAGCCTCACACAATGTTATTCCCAAAGTTGTTATGGAAGAGCTAGGTCTAGAGATCACCAAACCTTACCAAGACCTGTACTCCTTTGATTCTAAGAAAGTGAAATGTATGGGACTGATAAAAGATATGGTAGTTTCTTTGGCACAGTTACCAATGAAGAGTGTAGTGATGGACATTATGGTGGCCGACATTCCCCCAAAGTTTGGCATGCTCTTATCCAAAACTTGGGATAAAGAGGATAAAGGATCATTACAAATGTACGTCACTTATGCCACCAGTCATGTGTTTGGAGGTGAACATAGGAGGCTATACAGAGAGGTAAAGTTAGCCTACATAGTTAGTGATCATCAGAACCTAATAAATCAACCTATTTATGTTGTTGAGGATGAGATTGGTTCATCTGTTTTTCATTTAAATGATGATGAATCTGAAATATCAATTAGCCAACACAGAGATCAACCACTGATAGGTCAGCAAAACAAGGTATGGAAAATGTATTTCGATGGATCTTCATAAAAAGAAGGATCTGGTGTAGGTATTCTCCATGTTTCCCCTTCAGAAGAAGTAATAACCCTCTCTTATAAGCTGGAGTTTTAAACTACTAACAATATAGCTGAATATGAAGCTTTGGTATTGGGATTAAGGGCTGCCAAAGACATGGCCATTGATTGTTTAGTAGTTTTTGGTGATTCTAAGTTGGTCATCAATCAAGTGAGGAACATCTATTAAACTAAGAAACAGAGGTTGTATGGGATCCGATCAATTACTTCTTTCTAGCATTCAACATTTCCTTTATTCATAGAGAAAAGAATTAGAAGGAAGACTCTTTGGCCATAGCTACCAGCACTTTCAGACCTCCCATTGGCCCAAATATTAAATATCAGGTGGAAATCAAACACACAACAACCATACCAGACAACATAAATCATTGGCAAGTCTTTAGTGATGATTTAGAGCTGCAGAGATTTATACACACCATTGATCAAGAAAGTCAAGAAGGTGAAAATGATAAATTAGAAGATCAACAAGCATCTCATTTGCTGAAGACAGTGGTTGGCCAGAATGTTGTGGAGCTGAAAACCAATCACATCCCAAGAGGACTAGTGCCATTGGAGAGATTGTTTGACAATAATGATGTTTATAAAGGAACTGCCATGAAGATTCAAGAAGAAGAGGTGACAAATTGCAATATTGGGACCATTAAGAATCCCAAGATCATCAAGCTATCCAAAGCATTAGCTGCAGAACCAAAAGACAAGGTATGTCAGTCTCATTAAAAAGTTTTTTGATACTTTTTCATGGTCCTATGAATATTTGAAGACATTTGACACTGACATCATCCATCATAAGATCCCTCTAAAGGCTGGCTCCAAGCCATTCAAACAGAAGATTCAAAAGTTTAATCCCATGTTAATGTCCATAATTCAGAAAGAGATGAAAATAATGTTGGATGCCAAGATTATTGTACCATTTAGGTACTCAAGCTGGGTGGCCAACTTAGTACCTGTAAGGAAGAAAAGTGGTGAGATACACTTGTGTGTTGACTTCAGAAATCTCAACAAGTGCTCTCTGAAGGACAATTATCCCCTCCCCAAGATAGATCATATTTTAAAAAGGGTGTTAGGTGCACACAAAATTTCCTTGTTGGATGGATACTCTGGTTATAACCAGATAGCAATGTGTGAAGAGGATAAATAAAAAACAACATTCACCACCCCATGGGGAACATTCATGTATGACAAGATGCCCTTTGGGCTGATGAACGTAGGGGCCACTTTTCAGAGGGACATGGAAATATCATTTGTGGGGGAGAAAGACAAATTTATGGTTATATACTTGGATGACATAACCATTTTCTCCAAGTATGATGATGAACATTTGCAGCACCTAGAGCAGGTTTTCAAGAAATGCAAGAGATATGAAATATCCTTGACTCCTAGAAAGTCTCACTTTGCCATGCCAAAAGAAATATCCTGGGCCACATCATATCAGCAGGAGGTATAAAAATTTATCCAAAGAGGTTTTGTGCCATTAAAGAGATTGAGATCCCTAGAAACAAAAAGATTGTTCAGTCTTTCATTGGTAAGATAAACTTCCTCAGACATTTTGTGCCAATTTTTGTTGAAATCCTGAAGCCTATTACTAATATGTTGAAGAAAGATGTTGTGATAGAATGGTCCTTGGAGGTGAAATGATCTTTCCAAACAATCAAGTAAGATTTAGTTGAAGCCCCTGTGTTAGCCAGTGCAGACTATACCCAAAATTTCTTCATCTTCTCCTTTGCTTCAGAAGAAACCATTGATGTTGTATTGCTGCAGAAAATGAAGAATGGCATGAGAAACCAATAGCCCTTTTTAGCAGAGCCCTTTGAGATGCTGAGTTGAAGTATGATATATTAGAAAAGTAAGCTTATGCACTATT
Source organism: Picea engelmannii (assembly GCA_009831015.1). NCBI lineage: Eukaryota > Viridiplantae > Streptophyta > Pinopsida > Pinales > Pinaceae > Picea > Picea engelmannii. Next base: position 77,066 of record ML810025.1, read on the forward strand.
CAAAGCCCTCAAAGCCTTCAGGGTTTATGTGCTACAATCTAGCATAACAACCTTTGTTCCTAGCAACAATGTCAAAGAGATTCTAGTCCAGCCATACAGTGAGGGAAAAAGAGGAAAATGGATTTTCAAATTGTTGGAGTACGACTTGCACATAAATCCCACCAGGCTAATCAAGGGACAAGGACTAGCCAAATTGCTATCAAAATCAAATTGTAAAGTGCTAGAAGTGCATCAAATCTTCACCCAATCAGATGCACCCATCATACACCCTGGACAAGACAACTTACAGGTATTTGAAAACTACTCCTCTTCACCTTGGTATAAAAGAATCATCTATTTTCTACATCATTTAGAGTGTCCACCAAATGTGAACAAGAAAAATTCAAGGTATCTCAAGTTGAAATCTATCAAATTCTACATTTCAAACTAGAGCTTGTATTAGAGAGATCATGCTGGCATCCTATTAAAATGCCTTGATGAAAATCAGGCCAAACAAGTCACAGCAGAAATGCACAAAGGAGTATGTGCAGGACACCAACATTGGAAGGCCACAAATCTCAAGATCTCGAGGGCAGGATATTACTGGCCCACCCTTTTCTCTGATGTGTTTTCCACTATTAGAGCCTGCAATGAATGTCAAATGTTTGCAGGAAAACAAAAGTTACTATCACTACCCCTAAAACCTATCACTGCTAGTGGTCCATTCCAACAATGGGGATTAGACTTCATAGGAGAAATAAATCCACCCTCCAGTGGAAAACACAAGTGTATCCTCACTACCACTGACTACTTCACCAAATGGATTAAGGTTGTGCCCACTAGGAATGCCACTAACAAAGTGATCATCAATTTTCTGGAAACAAATATTTTTTCCAGATTTGGTTACCCCAGCAAGCTAGTAATGGACAATGCCCAAGAATTCAATTCCAAATACATGATTAACTTATGTGGAATTCATAACATTTCCTTGACACATTCCACACCTTATTATCCTTAGGGGAATGGTCTGGTATAGTCATCAAATAAAACTCTCCTCGGGATTATCAAAAAATTGTTGACTGATAACAAGAAATCCTGGGACTCCAAACTTAAGTATGCTTTGTGGGATGAAAGAATTAGCACTAAGAAGTCTCTGTCAAAATCATGCAGGGTTTAACATCAAGAAACACACGAAGAGTTGAAGTATCGAAGATCGAAAGATCCAAACTCCTGAACTACCGAAGATCCAAAGTCCTGAAGAGTCGAAGAGACGAAGAGCCGAACTAGCCGAAGAGCCGAAGAGCTGAAGAGCCAAAGTCCTGAAGAGTCGAAGAACCAAAGAGCTGAAGAGATGAAGTCCCGAAGAGCCAAAGAGTTGAAGAGCCAAAGTATTGATATCCTTCCACGTCACTCTGGGCCCATACTACTCTGGGAGAACTTCATGCCTCACAATTCGAAACTCCTGAAGCCCAAAGTGATGAAGCACGTGGCAACCATTAGTTGAGACACGTGGTGCACTCATCATTCATGACACGTGGCACTCATTCCAGGTCATTTGGTTGTGTCATTCACCCATTTCCACGTGAAACATGTCACCCTTATTTCCATGACACACCAACATCTGTGACATCATATGACGTCAGGCCACCACGTCACTTCACAACCTGTAACACTCTGAGAGATTTACAAGCACAAAAATTGAAACTCATGAAGCTTAAACTTCTTAAGTGAATCTAGAACATCCATAAGAAAGGACATGTGGAGGCAGTTCATTCACTTCGGCGATTTTTCTCCGAGATATTTTCATGCCTCATATTTAAAACTCCTGAAATTCCGAAGTGAATATGGACCATTGATCTCAAATCAAAAAGAACCGTTCATCCTTGCAGCAGGAAAATATCACCCGGATCACAGATCATAATCAGATCGAAGACCACACTTCATTGTAGGGATGTAAACATCTCGAACGTTAATTTTCCAAAGTTGTCCCATAATTGGAACCATGGTATTTTTGGGAGGGTACGTGGTAGCTTGTGGGGGATTGCGAGCCCAAAATCGGTGTGGACCCAAACCACCCTCAACAAATTCCGCAATCACGTGCTTAAATTCCATCATATTCACACCTCCTCTCACCTTTTTACATCTGTCCTCACAGGTCATCTACCCTTGCATCCACTCATCTGGCCTCCACATTGGATGCTTGCCTCCACGTCTCCCTTCATGACCGATGGGTCATCAACCATTCCAAAGAATCTATTCACAAGTACAAATGGAAGCTGATGGTGTCGGCGCAGAGTACGCTTAGCTGCCGAAAGATCTATCACAGACAGAGAACATGGAGATCGTCTTTGTTCGACGCAATCAATCACAGAACACTTCCGAAGACTACCTTCTTCCTCAAGCAGATATCTCCCAATACAACCAATTGTCTCTAGTGGCCTCTAGCTCGCAGGCATGCCATCGTTCAATGTAGAAATACGTTCTTCCACTCCGAGTCTTTTCCTTCCAATCTCAGTTTGTTCAACACATGCAGTAATTTTGCTAGTAGTAGTTCTTGTTGTGCCATTGCACACTCTTTTAGATTAAATAACAAGTGGTATTCTGTGTGTGATAAGAAACACTTGCTACCATTTAATTTTAGTACAGAGTTCCCATGCTGAACTCCATGCAAAGTCAGTTATATTAGTCAGTTTGTCTTACAAACAATAAACTAGAATTAGGTCTCAGTCCCCTAAGGACGAGAGCCTCTGTAACTATTTTAAATAGTTAGTTTTTGGATATCGTTAGGGTCGGATTTTTTGGGAAAGAATAACACTACATCATACTGGTTGGACCCGTTCTATGCATGGATTAAAGCACTCTACCTGGTGAACATACTCTTGATGACAATGTTTCGTTCAGATACTCCTTTCAGCTATTATATAACTTATTTTTACTGATATGCAAC
>ML810025.1:104906-117411 GCA_009831015.1 Picea engelmannii
GAAAGCCACGTCTCTGTTGCTAATAGAGGAACAATGGGTTATGCTGCCCCAGAGATGTGGTCTAGGTTGTATGGAGTTGTCACTGATAGATCTGATGTTTATAGCTATGGTATGTTGCTCATGGAGATGGTAGGGGCTAGACAGAACATTGATTTTCACAATAAAGAGAGTAGATCAAGCCAATTTTTCTATCCAGAGTGGGCTTTCAAGCAAGTGGAGCAGGGTCAGTTTGAGAATTTGAGAAAAGGAAACATGTCAGAGGAAGAGCAAGGTATCGCAAAAAGGTTAAGTTTAGTTGGACTGTGGTGCATTCAGTTCAATGCATCTCGTCGTCCTCCGATGAGTAAAGTGATCCAAATGTTAGAAGGAGACGCCGACATTATCACTCCTCCATTTCCATTCCCTGTTGATTCACCAATGGCAGCTATGCAACTCTCTGCCTCTGACCCATCTTCTTCAACAATTCCCACTCCTCCATGTCCATTTCCATTCCCCGTTGATCCACTGATGACACGCATACAAGCCTCTGACCCATCTTCTTCAACAACTTATTCTTTGGAGGTTGAAACGAAGAATCCCAAAAGTACTCACGGAGCCTAAACCTCCAGGTAATGTAATCACCACTGAATCGGTTTTCAATTGATTCCAATTGCCACATGTTATCCTTACAATTTCTTGGCTTATTAGCTCCAAATGTGTGTAGAAGTAATGGTAGTGTTTCTCAATTTTAGAGTGGAAATTGTTGTCACTAGGGTCGAATCAATTAAAGCTATCTACTACATTTGGGATAATAGGATTAGGATCCAAACAAGTGTAAGTGTTTATCATATTTAAATTTTATTTAGATTTTTTGAATATTCAATTTATTATAACATTAATGAGAAAACCTATTAGTATAGTCTGTATGTCAAAGAGAAAACCTAATAGTAGTGCCAACAATATTGATTCATTTATATTTGCTAAATAACATCAATTTCATTTTGTGTGGGTTGCTTGTATTGTATTTCGACATTGGAATTTCATTACAGCTGGGTTGTTAGCATTTTGTTTTAAATTGAAATTTCAGGATGTATCAAATAACTTTTATTTCCTTATTTTTAAGGTTTCAATGCATTTTGTTTTAAATTGAAGTTTCAGGATGTATCAAATAACTTTTATTTCCTTCTTTTTATGTTTCAATGTATTTTGTTTTAAATTGAAATTTGAGGATGTATCAAATAACTTTTATTTCCTTCTTTCAGGTTTTAATTTATTTTCTCAATTGTTTCTAAGATTTACATTGCTTAGTCTTATAAATGTGTCAATTTTTTTTTATTGTTTTTTAACTTTCAAAAATATTTTGTTTGGGGCGTGAGAGAAAACAAAGGAATTGGGAGAAAATCTAGGGTTCTGGTTGATGAAGAAGAGAAAGATTTAGGGTAACAACTTGCATTCACATTGTCGGCATTGAAAACACCTTCAAATGCCGAAGGAATTGTAATTAGACAAAAACTGGGGTTTGGCCGTGCCATAGGGAGTTTAGGGGTTTTGATTCCTATGTGGTAAGATTAGGGATCCAGAAAGAGAAGAGCAGTGATTCTGGAGAAATAGGGTCTGTGAAACAAAAGAACTTGATTCTGAAGAGGACCAATTGCAAAGGATGCTGGCTTTCGTTCAGGATTTCATCAAGTTGGAGAGTAGGGCTTTAGGGATTTCTTCTCCTTCATGTGGGTCTAATAGTGGGCAAAGAAAATAATGTTGATGAAGAAGAAGGAATCTTAAAACGTGAGGTAGAGAATATTGACTGGGAAAAAGATGCAGCTTGTCTCGGTTTCTCTGATTCTGAAGAAGGGGATGATGACGATATTAATGAAGATGAAAGCAATCCCAATGAAAAATAGAGTGCAGGAGCGAGAAAGGCCAATAAATAGAGTGATGTTTTTCCCTGTATGCATTAACTCTGGTACAGAGTGATGTTTTTCTCTGTATGCATTAACTCTGGTTTTGCACTAGGCATGTTTTTTCATAAAGTGACGCTTCATGGTTACATAGGAAGAATTTTTGTACCATCTGCTCATGAAGGGGACTCAACTACTCATGAAGGGAACTTCCAGGGAAGGATGAAACTTACATTGGTTAAGGGAAGGAGGAAACTTACATTGGCTAAGATGCCACGAGAATGGACATTTTAGTTTAATTTTTACAAAAGGAAGCCGAGCGAATCGAGAATTTACTAGACGTTCATCTCTACGTATGTAGACCTGCCTCTCCTTTATGTATGTTTACAAGAGTAGTACCATCGCCAGTGACTTGTTTTGTATTTAATTTACAGGAATTTTAGGCTTTGTTCACGAAATATAAGAGGAGTTGCATCATTGGTGGCTTGCTTTGTATTTGATTTATAGGATTTTTAGGTTTTGTTCTCATAATCGTGTGAGTGTATTCATTTAGGGATCTGCTTGTATTTCCACTTGGACTTGTAGGTCACATCAATCACCATTGGTATGTTAAGGTATTGACTTTGATCTTGTGATTCATAAACACCTGCATAGTGCAACAATTTGAGGTTTTCTTCTTGGACATGTACGAATGTTAAAACTGATAATTTATGTCACTGATGTATTTATGTTTTGAACCACTCGTAGTTGCAACAAGTTGTAACTCATCATTCTATGCTTTTCTTGCTATGGAACATAAGACACCTGCATACATCAGATACCGCAGGCGGGTCCCATGTAAGGATTATAGTTTTTCTTTTTAGGCCTTTGGAACCCATATTTTCTGTAGGTTTGATAGCAGCTGGCAGGTTCCCATAAGATCCCTATATATAGCAGTTATTTTGGCCATGTTTCCATTTGAGGATTATAGTTTATAGTGCTTTGGAGCACTGGTTTTCAGTGAGTTCCATAGCAGTTTAATTTTGTATTTGTTATCTTTTTTTTAATTGATATGATTGTTTGGTAGTGGAAAATAATGAAGAAATTGAATGTTGGTATAGTATTTTGGTTGCTAGTGATTTATGCCATAGGGTTGGGATTCCATTATTTAAATTTTTGTATAAAAAAATTATATTTAATAGTTAAATATAAATTTGTGAACTAAAAAATCTTTCATCAAATGAATTATTGTTATAAATGAAACTCCCTATTCTTGTTATCTTTTATAGTTCTTTTAGAGTGTACAAAAATCCTTGCAATATCGGTTTTATATTCCGGTCTTTTGCAATTTTTTTATTATTCTTTTCTTCTGCAAGTATTTTGCTCATTTGCTAGTATTTTGTTCTTTTGCGATTATTTTATTATTCTTTTGCTAGTATTTTGTTTTTTTGCGATTATTTTTTTATTCTTTTCCTCTACAAGTATTTTGTCTTTTTTACATTTTTGGATAGGAATGGCTATAGAAATATGTGATCTGCATTTTGAGACTCTCTGGTTTGTTACAATGTGTAGAATTGGTGTCTTGCATGTAGTTGTTCTTTTATTTAATTTTAGTAAAGCAAATAAAAAATACAGTTTTCAATTTTGAAAAGTTTTCTTGACAGTTGATTTTGATAAATTGAGAAGCAGAGAATACAGAGAAGGAGGAGAACAAAAAATAGTATTCAGTATATTAGGTATATGAGGACAAGAGTATATGAGAAAAGGGAAAAGAGCTGAGCTAAATAGGCTCAAGCAAATCAAGAACATCAAGAAATGATAGTATAGCTGGCCAGGATAGATGGTAGTGTATAGTCAGGCTGTTGAGGTTACATTATATTTAACACTCCCTCTTAAAATCAACAGTTACAAACATCAACATTGATGATGCCCAGGTGTTGTCTCTGAAAATCAAAAACAGATTTTCCCAGTGGCTTTGTGAAGATATCTGCGAGCTGATCTCGAGAGCCACATAATTGAAGTGTTATGTCACCATTATTTACTAGCTCGCGGATGAGGTGAAAGCGAGTGACAATGTGTTTTCTTTTCTTGTGAAACACATGATTTTTGGATAGAGCAATTGCTGAGGTGTTGTCACAGAAGATAGAAGTTGGATCCTTCTCTGTATGTGACATATCTTTCAATATTCTTCTCAGCCACACAGCTTGACAGGAAGCTGAGGTAGCAACGACATACTCTGCCTCTGTAGAAGATATTGATACAATTGGCTGCTTCTTTGATGTCCATGAAATCAGGTTCATGCCCAGGTGAAAAACATGTCCTGAGGTGCTTTCCTGTCATCTAGGCTGCCTTCAAAATCACTGTCTGTGTAACCAGAGAGATGATTATCATCAGATTGAGTGTACCATAAGCCAAAATTGAGAGTTCCTGCAACATATCTCAGAATCTATTTTTCCATCTTCCAGTGAGAATCTTTGGGGGGTTCCATGAATCTGGAAACAAGGTTGGTTGCATACATAATATCAGGCCTAGTTGTTGTAAGATACAACAAACTGCCTACTAAACTTTTGTACAAGGTAGGGTCCACTGTAGGGCCTTCATCTTTCTTGCTCAATTTTGTGCCTAGGGTATAGGGGTTTCTGCTGGATTGCATTCTTCTATGCAGAATATTTTGATGATGTCTGTTGCATACTTTTTATGACAGACAAAAATTCCTTTGGTTGATTGATCAACCTCAATCCCCAAAAAGTATTTCATTATGCCAAGATCTGTCATCTTAAACTTAGATTGCATGGCATGCTTAAAACTGGTTAACTCAAGATTTCCAGTATATATCATGTCATCAACATATAAACATACAATCAAAATTTTATCGTGCTGATCTGTTTTGGTGTAAAGAGTTGGCTCATTTTGGCTTTTGTTGAAACCACTTTTGATCAGGTAAGTGTCAATTCTTCTGTACCAGGCTCGTGGAGCTTGCTTTAAGCCATACAAGGCTTTCTTCAACCGATATACTTTGGTTAGCTACTCTTGGACTTCAGATCTAGGTGGTTGATCAACATAAACTTCTTCTTCGAAGAAACCATTCAGGAAAGCTGACTTGACATCCATCTGGTATACTTGCCATTTGTGTTGGGTTGTTATGGCCAATAGAGTCCTTACAGTGTCTAATCTTGCTACTAGAGAAAATGTTTCACCATAATCAGTACCTGGTTGTTGTGAGAATCCTTTGGCAACAAGTCTTGCCTTGTGTTTTTCAACTTGCCCTTTTTCATTGAGTTTAGTTTTGTAAACCCACTTGACACCAATACTTTTCTTGTGTCTAGGCAAATCAACAAGATCCCATGTCTTGTTCTTCTTAATGGATTCAATCTCTTGGTTCATGGCTTGAACCCAATGTGGCTCCTTAGCTTCTTCTTTAAAAGATGTAGGTTGACATGACATTAATGAAAAAAAATTGTGTTGTTCAATGTCATCCAACTGCTGATGGATTTCTCTCAAACTTCAAGTTCTCCGATTTTGAAGTTCAGAGTATGAGTCTCTGCTTGAAGTTGAGTTATCCTGAGAATTTTCAGGTTGTCCTTGTACCTGCAATCTTGGAAGAGCAGGTTGAGGTATTGGCTGTCCTGAATTTTCTGTGTTTTCAGAACTGGGCAACAATGGATTTTGACTATCCATTTGCGGATTTTCAAATTCATTCTAGAGTTGATTTTCCAGAAATTTTACATCTCCGCTGAGAATTAGTTTCTTTGAGATTGGATTGTAAAGCCTGTAAGCTTTAGATGTTTCACTGTATCCAATAAAGATGCATTTCTCACTTCTATCATCAAGTTTCTTCCTTAATTCAGAAGGGATGTGAGCGTATGCTATGCATCTGAATGTCCTTAGATGAGCAACATTTAGCTTTGTCCCACTCCATGCTTCTTGAGGGACTTTCATATTTAGATTGGTGGTTGGATATCTATTCAAGAGATAAGCTGAGCATGCTACTGCTTCAGCCCAAAAAGTATTTGAGAAACATTTCTCTTTGAGTAGGCTTCTTGCCATGTTCATTATTGTCTGGTTTTTCCTTTCAGCCACTCCATTCTATTGTGGAGTATACCTGGTTGTAGTTTGCATGATAATGGCTTGTGATTTGCAGAAATTTGCAAGTTTGTTGGAGTTGTATTCTCCTCCTCCATCTGACCTGAGAGCTTTTATATATATGCCACTCTGTTTTTCATCTTTTGCTTTGAATTCTTTGAATTTTGCAAAAGTTTCAGACTTGTGTCTGAGAAAATAGATCCATATTTTCTTGCTAAAGTCATCAATAAACGTTAGAAAATAAAATCTACCACCTATGGACTCTGTTTGCATTTGTCCACATAGGTCAGTGTGAACAAGTTCGAGATGTTGTTTGCCTTGAGTGGAGGACTGTGGAAAACTAGTTCTCTTATGTTTTCCAAGCATGCAAGACTCACATGGGGGATTTTTCTCTTTGAAGATAGGGAGACCTTTGACCATGGAGTGCTTCTGTAGAAGACTTAGACTCTGAAAGGGTAGATGTCCAAATATTGTATGCCAAACCATAGTTTCATTGGGGGTGGATACACTTTGTGCATATGTTTGGATCAGATTTGCAGTTCTGAGGGTCAGGGGAAACATCCTATTCTGAGTCATGTGGATTTCAGAAATGAATTTTCTGTTGGGGGTTTTATCATATATCCTAGAAGATGCTCCCTCAAAAAGTACCTTATAGCCATGTTCAATGAGCTGTCCTACACTTAGAAGATTATGTTTCAGATCTAGAACATGATAAACACTGTTTATGTCTTTCTTTACATTTTGTTTAGTAATAATAGGTACAGTTCCTTTTCCTTGAACTTTGACTAAGGAATCATTTCCAAGTGTAATATCAGATGAAATTGAAGAATCAATGCATGAAAGTAAATCTTTGTTACCTGTCATGTGATTGCTGCATCCACTGTCTAGCAACCAAAGATCATTAAGTTGTTCTTCAGACTTGTGGCATGAGAGAAGCATACCTTCTGAGGTTTCTCCTGTATGATTTGAGACATTTTCTCTGCCTGAGAGCTGATCTTCTTGCTTCTTCCTACATTCATATTCATAGTGCCCATACTTTTTGCAGTAATAACATTGTATGATTGATTTGTCATTTGATCTTCTCCCTCTACCTCTTTGAGGTTGGAAACTCTGATTCTGATTCTGTTGTCTATGACCTTGGAAATTTTGATTCGGGATCTGTTGTCTGTGTCCTCCACTGGAGTGAGGGTTACTTGGATTGCTCCCTCTTCCTTGGTGATCTCTGCTTGTCCCTCTGCCTCTCCCTCTTTTGAAAGAGAATTGAGTTTTGAAGGCATTGGAGATTGAATCATCTGTGAGATGCAGTCTGGTCTTGTGTGTCAATAGGGAACCAATTAGTTCATCTGTTGAAAAACATGACAGATCCTTGGATTCAAGGATTGCTGTAACGACCATTTCGAATTTATTTGGTAGACTTCTGAGGAATTTCTCAACAATGTGTTGATCAGGGATGGCTTCACCAATCAACCTAATATGGTTTACGATTCCCATGATTCTAGTCATAAAATGATCCACATTTTCAGACTCTGTCATTCTTAAAGTCTCGAATTGCATCCTCAAGGTCTGCAGTTTGACTGTTTTGACCCTATCATTTCCTTGGTAGGCTGATTTAAGGATGTCCTATGCCTGTTTTGAAGTAACAATGCCTGTGATTTTTGAGAAAATCGAGTCATCCACTGAATTTTGAATCCAAAATTTGGCTTTATTCTCTCTATTCCTCTGTGTTGCTTGAGCAGTTCTCTGTTGGTTTGTCATGGTGGCAAGGTCTGCTGGATCTAGTTCCACATATCCAAGATCCACTGGATCCCAACACTCTTGTGCTTGCAAGAAGGATCTCATTCGAAGAGACCAAAACACATAATTCTTTCCAAGAAGAATCAGACCTTGAGTTGGTCCTAAATTGTTAGACGTGGCCATCTTTAAAGAATTTAACAAAACAAAAAAAATTGTTAGAAAATTTTGTATTTACCTATTTCCTGTGCGTAAAACCAGGTCTTCAAATTTCTTGTAGTGACTTCGGACCAAAAAATGTGGTGTAAACCACTTGTTTGACTTCGATCTGGCTGGATCTGATTATCCGAGCACAAGATCTGTTGATTCAGAGCTTTGAGCTCTGTTCTTTAGCAACAGTAACATTGAAACAATTGTAATTCCTCTGATGGCAAAATAGGGATTTCTGAGTTTACTCAAGAGCCAAAGAAAGTTTATCTTCTCATATGACCATGGGCGAAAAAACCAAGCGCTATGGGCTTTCACGTTTCGAGACTTTGCGTTTTTTATGTTGAAGGTAACAGTTCCTTCGAATAGCCGAAACACGAAATTGCTTCAAGGATCAACGATCCTTGTTGATTTGAGATCAACAACCACAGTTTCTTTGGAATATCATGATCAACAATCTATGATCCTCCACGATCGGAGATCTAACGGTCCAGATCTATACTCGATGAATGACTTAGATTATTTCGGAATTTCGCATATCGCGAGTTCATGAGACTCTCGCCTCTGATTTCCCGGTAGCCGAAATCACAATGGCGCTTGCATCAATGGTCCAGATCCTCCTATGATCCGATGGTCCAGATCCTTTCCGGATTTCATAGTTCACGATTTCGCGATTCCGGCTGCAACGATTCTAGGTCCTTTGAACTCCCGGGTCCCGAAATGCTGAAAAAGGGCTTAACGGGCTTTCGCTCCTCCCTTAGCCTCTGTCCATGTGAACACCACTTTGTGTCCACACGCTTAACGCCAAACCGCTACCGGCTTTCTCGATTCAACAATGTGGAGGGGTTAACTTCTTGTCCCTCCAACTCCCGGTTTTCGAAAGTCTGAAATCGTATCTACTACGAGATCGACGGTTATAAGCCTTCCTCGATCTAATGATCCTTTTTCTTTCGGGGTTTCACGATTTACGGAATCACTATTCAAGCATCCTGTTCCTTTGTCTTTGGAATCCCCGGTTGCCAAAATGCTGAAATGTCTTGGCGTTTGATCAACGACTCACAATAACCCCTGAGATCTTTGGTCCACGTCCGACCTCGCTATTTCATTATTTCGTGATTTGGGGTTTTGGGAGACAAAGACCTCTGTCCTTCCAACTCACGATACCCGAAAATCGTGATGTGGACCAACGATCCAAATCTTCCTGTGATCAACGGTTCGAAATCTTTCGGGCCTTTCCCCGAAACCTTGACCTCTTTCCATGTGTCCTCCTATGGACGGTCATGATGCTTTCGAGATTTTTTCGAGTCCTCTCCTTTTCTTCTATGACGGTTAAACCTCATTCTTCTCTTTCTGGATCTGATGGCTAGCAGTCCTTTATGCGAGATCTGAAAACTCAGATCCTTCCTCCTGTGCTTTGAGACTTTGAATGGTCCCACCGTTATCTTTTGTGCGGCTTCACCTGGTCCAACGGACTACGACTACTAGTACGACATCTGACGGCTCAGATCAAATCTTTTGTGCGTCTCCCAGGGACTAAACCTTGTGCATGTATCCTTGATCCAACGGCCCTCATGCCACTGCACTCCAGATCCAACGGTTGGCACATTTTTGTAGTTTCACATCTCTGGGAGTCGAAAGACCTCTTCCTCTTATGTTTCCTGGTCCGCGAAATGCCGAAAACTTAAAATGCGTGCTCCTCGTCCTTTATGAACTCGATTAATGCCTCAGATCTGTTAGCAGGACTGATCTTACGGCTGCGACTGCTTGTCCATTGCTTCTTTAGTGTTCTTTTTTCTACCTATGAAAAGAGTTTCTCCTGAAGAAGGAAATTCGTGAATCTTTGACGAATTGGAAAGAATTTCACGAATTCTTTAAAGAACTCACGTATCTTTAATTGTTTTTTCCTTTTGCAACTCTTCTTCATGAATCTTTCATGAATCTTTAAATGTTCATGATTCTTTATTGTTTCTTCCTTCTACAGTTTCTGCTTCCTCACACTTTCTGTCTGCAATGATATTTTGAGCGGACTGACGAACTGCTTTCCAAGCCTTGTGAAGAAACTATGTCCTGTGCTCTTGTTGACAGTTTAAGCTGTGCACTTCTTAGGATCATGTTTCTCTCCAGACTGTGTGAAGAGGCTTACGTCCAATGCTTTGATACCATGATAAATTGAGAAGCAGAGAATACAGAGAAGGAGCAGAACAAAAAATAGTATTCATTATATTAGGTATATGAGGAAAAGAGTATATGAGAAAAGGGAAAAGAGATGAGCTAAATAGGCTCAAGCAAATCAAGAACATCAAGAAATGATAGTACAGTTGGCCGGGACAACTGGCAGTGTACAATCAGGCTGTTGAGGTTACATTATATTTAACAGATTTAAGGATTTATTGGTATATGAATTATTTGTCTCACCAAATTCCTATTATCCATATATTCCTATTATCCATATTATGTATTTCAGCCGCCTCCTGGAAACCTGTAATTGCATTGAATGAATAATCAACCTTATTCGATGTATAATTTCAAACATTTTGTCCCAATTGAAGGTGAGTGAAGTCAATTGCTTGCACTAAAGATGTAGGTTGTGTGAAGAGTGTGCGAATGTCTTTAGTACTTTGTAAAGATTAGGAATTCGAGTTTCTTGAGTTCCTGTATTTCAACCAGATCCTTGATTTTCATGTTCATACAAGAATCCCAATCAACTGTTATAAACTCACAATAGTTGTTCAAATCAAATGCATTTTCCTTGACTACATCTATGTAATATATATCTATATAAAGCTTAAAATGCTTTTCTTCTCCAAATTCTTAGCAATAAATATAATTGGAGTTTACTTTCATAAGAATTCCAGTTTATCATTATTATTTTAACTTCCCAATCCCCAATTGAATAAAAAATAAAACATATCAACTTCTTCACCTTATTACATTACAGTGTACTTTTTACTGTACCAATGTGGGATACTTACAATATTTGAATGGTGAAGGTGTCTACCACGTTCTACACCAAAATTCTTTTAAAGAGATATAGAGAATTCTACACCACAGTTCTTTTAAAGAAATGTAGAGAAAGCTTAGCGTGATCTTATCTCAGAAGAGATAATCTTTGGTCAGAATCAGAATCTAACTCATGAGATATCAATGCTTCTTAATAATGTTGGTTGGTGTCCACCATAAGTAAAAGTATCAGTGGGTTGTGACTCATTAAGGTGGTCAATCTAGTCATTGAACATGCATACCCTGTTCCTGGTTCCTTTGTGATATACTTTGTACAATGTGTCTCCTTTGTGATATACCTTGTACAACTTGGATCGACTACAATACATATGATTTTCAATATTCTTCATGCATGTGTATCGCCGATTGTATATATCTACTGATAATGTCTCCTTGAAGGAGTTCCATTTTCCATGTGATGTATTATTAGATACCATTAGGGACTTCCCAATTAGTGAATAGGAATTCAATATTCTCTATTACTCTGGCATTTACCCATGTCATGATTTGAAGATAGTCTTATGCACTGAGACTAATATCCACTACAGATAGTAATCATAAATCCACTACAAGTTGTAATCATAAATCCACCATGGCATATTGTATGCTATATGATATCTTTCATGAAACGTCATGATGGAATGAGCTTCTCTGCAAATGTATTCCATAGCTCACTGCAAATGTATCCCCATGTATCCCCTAGCTCTCTGTATGTAATACGAAGGTTCAACATCAAACTGTATTTGTCTTATGAGGGCATCTGGAAGTCTTTTTATGAGCTGGTTCCATGAAACTTCCAAGTTTTCTGTGCATTCTAATTCCTTTGAATGGGAACACTCTTCTCATTCCTTCCAATCCTAGCAACCTCTTATCCGAGCATGATATTTCCTTGCAGTATGTTCCACTTCACATTCAAACTTATGATATAAAGCTTTGCCATTTTGTTAACTTGCAATGTCTATCTAGTGTAGGATCAAAATTCCTGATTAATAATTCTTTTAATCCGTGTAATCTTATTGTATTAATAATTTATAGGTCATGACAAACAACCTTAAAGATTTAAAGGCTTTTACAACTAAAATATTTTTCTGTAGTCTAAATTTCTTTTTTGGTAATTTCTTCTGTTCGTTTTTCCTGAAATTTGGAAAGAAATTATTGGATCTTCAAATTTGAGGGGTTAAGTCTGTATAATCAAAGTGCCTCAAAGATTTTTCAGCATGATGAATCC
Source organism: Picea engelmannii (assembly GCA_009831015.1). Taxonomy (NCBI): domain Eukaryota; kingdom Viridiplantae; phylum Streptophyta; class Pinopsida; order Pinales; family Pinaceae; genus Picea; species Picea engelmannii. The sequence goes on from ML810025.1 coordinate 117,012, forward strand.
ATTTATATATTCATAAATGAAATTTAAACAACAGATAACTATGATTTCGTCCAGATTTATATGACCAGATTCCAACAAAAAAAACCAAAACATAAAACAATTAAACAACACATAATTATGATTTCATCTAGATTTATATGACCAGATTCCAATGAAAAAAAACAAAATATAAAAGAATTAAACAACACAAAAGATTTTTATTTTGATTATAATACTGTGCTTCTATGTTTGACCACATTCCCAAGGCATACCTACATAGTTCTCTATATTCTATGAGAGTTTCTCTCCATTCTGATGTTCATGCATCTGTCTCTATGACATAGATATTTACCTTTTTTGTAACACCCATCCAGGAAGTTAAACAATTAATCTTTCATTTTATACATACACGATAACAACT
>ML810026.1:0-28247 GCA_009831015.1 Picea engelmannii
CTATCATGAGATAAAGAAGTATTCTTCAAAATAATAGAAGCAGCAATAGGAGGTCTAGAAAGCATATCAGCTACCTTGTTACTTGTACCCTTTTTGTACTTGATTACCAAATGAAATTGTTGTAGGAAACTCATCCATCTGTAGTGTCGAGATTGTTGCAATTTGGTTTGTGCTTGGAGATACTATAAGGGTTGGTGATCTGTATGTATGATTGTTTCCTTCCCTAACAAGTAGTTCTTCTATTTCTTTACGCTTTGAACTAATGCATACAACTCTTTATCATATGTAGGATAGTTAACAACAGCTTGGTTAAAAGTTTCAGAGTGGTAACAGATAGGCTTACGATATTGAAACAATACTACACCCATGGCGTATCTGTTGGCATTTGTCTCAATCTCAAAGGGATGTTGAAGATTTGGCAGTGTTAACACTGGTGCGATACTGATATTTTCCTTCAAAGTGTCAAAAGTTTTTTGTTGCTTTCCTCCCCCCTAAAAAGTTTTCTTCACACTGGTTAAGGCATGCAAAGGGGCTGCTATAAAGGAGAAGTTTGCAATGAACCTCCTCCAATATTGGACTTCACCTAAGAAGATTTGTATCTCAGTTACACTTTTGGGCTCAGGCCAATTTCCAATTACATAAATCTTGGAAGGATCAATTTTTAATTGTCCTCCTACAATATGACTTAAGTACACAAGTGCAATCTTACCAAATTCACATTCTGACAATTTTACATACAAATTTTCCCTTTGCAAAGTATCTAATACTTGTTTTACATGTCTCACATGTTCATCCCAAGTCCCGCTAAAAATAAGAATGTCGTATAAATATACAATCACAAAATCATCTTGAAAAGGCATGAATACATCATTCATCACACGCATGAAATTTGTCGGAGCATTACAAATCCCAAATGACATAACTAACCACTCAAACAATCCATGTTTGGTTTTAAAGGAAATATTCCATGCATCTTGTTCTACAACCCTGATCTGATGGTATCCACTACGCAAATCCAACTTAGTGAAATAAACAACATTCTTTAATTGATCAAGTAAATCATCTATACGAGGAAGAGGGTATTGGTTTTTCACCGTGATTTTATTTAAGGCCCGGTAATCGACACACATTCACCATGTGCCATATTTCTTTGGCACCATCACGATCGGAGAACCACAAGGAGATGAGTTGGGCCTGATCACCCCTTGATCCAATAAGCCATGTACTTGCTTCTTGATCTTTGTCATATCCACAAATGACATCATGTACATGCCCACATTAGGAAGAGGAGAATCCTGTTGAAGATGTATTTCATGTTGGATTTCCCTCTTAGGAGGTAATCCATTCAGTCCCTGGAAAATATCATCATACTTAGAAACAATATCAATTAATTATTTCTTATGAGAAGGATCACATCCTTGGAAAGTGTCGAATGTTCTGGCATCTTTCTCCCTTATGACCATGAGTACATATCTCTTATTAGTATTTATGAGTCTCTTCATTTGTCCTACACTAACAAGTGTTGTGTTTACCCTCATGTTGTGATCTCTCACAATATATTCCACTCCCCCCTTAGTAAGGTGGTATTTTTTCTCATGATGAAAGAAGACTGCTTTTCTATCATAAAGATAAGGACTCCCCAACATTATGCCACATATATCAAGTGATACAACATCCAAATCCACTTCATCAATCAACTTTGAAGCAATAGAAAATCTGACCCTACATTGTTTGGTGACATTAAGTTTTGCTTTATCATAGACCCAACCAAGAGGATAAGTCTTTGGATGTGGTTTCATTTCAAGACCCATCTTTTTGACAAGTGCTTCAAATATCAAGTTTACTTGGGAACCCGAATCAAACAATGTATCTATATTAGTGTGTTTAGATACAACTCTTATGTGAAATAATTCATTCCTCTTTCATTCATCATCATGAGATTCATTATTGGAATTTGAACTATCATTAAGGGAATCTTTACCTGGTACTCCAACCGTTGTGATCTTTCCTTCGTCTTCTGAATCAGAACCAAGATCTTGTTTCACTGTAGCGATGGTTTTTGTCTTCCCCTTTCCACCAAATAGTTCCAGTCTCTTCTCTGGATGTAGTTTCCAATAGTGTTCATCATCGTGACCACTTGTCTTGCAATGAGTGAAAGATGGCCTTCCTTCTTCTCTCTTTACCATGGCGGTCTTCTTGTCCTTCCTTTTAAACTTCTTAAATGTCTTATGTGGGAGATTGGAAGGTTTCTTTGTGGGATCTTCTTGAACATGCTTTCCCTTGTTCTCAAGGTGAGTGGCTTGCACACAAACTTCGTCAAGATTGGTGGGGTTAAACAATAGAAAAGTATGACGAATATAATTGTGAAGTGCGCCAATATACTTCATTAAAGTTTCATAAGAATCCAAAGGAATGTTTAATGCAAGATATTTCTTCTTAAATTCCTCTATTAAACTGTGTACAGTTTGACTTTTACTTTTCCTTAAAGTTTTCCATTTCATCATTGCTTTATGTAAATAACCCAATGGATAAAATTGCTTCCTTATCATTGATTTAAATTCTGACCATGAGGAAAGACGATTATCACACTTACTTGTTTCCTGAATTTTTCTCTCCCACCATACAAGAGCGGTGCCTTTCAACCGAAGAGAAGCCAGTTGCACTTTAACTTCCTCTTCATCAATATGTTGAACGTGGAAATATACTTCAACATGTCGGGTCCAATTATCTAGATTTTCAAGATTAGCATCTCCATTAAACATAGGTAAAGAAAATTTTAATCAAGCTTTAATAATGGTTTCTTAAAAGAGACTTTATGGATAGAATGATGAGAATGACGAGAATGCTCAGAGGAAGAAGAACTAGAACTTGATGGTGAAGATGGATGCTTAGGAGGGTCTCCTCCAACCCCTTGATTTATCGAAGCATCATCATCAGCATGTGCTTCCTTTTTCTTCCCTTTCTTCTGTATCCTCTTCTCGTAGTCTCCATACATTTGCTTGACCATTTCTGACATGTGATAAAAGACCATATGGAAGTTTTTCTCTTGTTCATCACACTTGTTCTCTTATAACATTTTCTTCCTTCGGGATGCATGGCCAACTTCGGCATTGAAAGTCTTAAGAGTTCCTTCACCATGCTTAGGTTTGGCCCTAGTAAGCATTCACATTCAACAATTCAAGTCAAAGATGATTCATTTGATACCAACATGATCCAGGATCTTTTCATCAAAGTGACTTATAAAGAATTTCATTAAATGAGAATAAATTAAAATGCACCATTAAAGAAGGAAAAACTCAATAATTAAGAGACATAAGCATCAAATATGAACACAAAAAACTTGATAACAGAGTTTGTCCCTGGTGGACTACGTCTCTGGGTCTTGCTCTCAAATGGGAAGGCCTTTTTATTAACTCAACAAAATAATTTGGCAAAATACATAAGTATACCTCATTCTGGACTCAAGCTGCAGAAGCTTTACTTAGATCATAAAACAGACAACACCATTGAATGTGTGGCGTCAAATTACCCAAAAATGACTGTCTCCACACTTCAATTCGACTCTGACACTCCCAGGCCAAAGAGAAAATCTTTCTCGGTTTTTGTGCCCTACAACCTGCAATAAATGATAAGAAATTGCCTCGTAAAGCATGTCATCCGTACCCTCACGCACCCCCCTCCAGTATTGGGCGGATTCACTTTTTAAATAAAAAAGGCGGCTTTGTAATCAATGGAAGGTCATTTCCCTATTGGTTGGCAGAGCATGTGTTAAGGCGTAGAAAGAGGGGGAGGTCTCGGGGTCGAGCCCATGGGCCTCCCCTTTTGGGTTGTTCATTGTAACATATGTATATATTAGTACTTGGTTGTTCCACCAACTTTATAAGTGGTTATATATGTCAGTTGGTCGCCAAATTTGGCGGACCCGCCAACCTTTTTAATTTTTGAAATTTCATTCTCAGGCCGTCATTGGGCATTTACCCACTGCCATGTGGCATCCCATGACTGGGCCACGTGGAAGCCAACCATTGGGCCATGTCAACCAACTGTACAATCACCTGCCACATTAGCATACGACCTACCACGTAAGTGTATGACCTACCACATCACTGTACGGTCTGCCACGTGGATGTACAGACTGCCACGTGGTGCATTTTTACTGGTCCACGGAATGACCCAAAAATTCCAAAAATGGGTGACACATGGAAGCCTATGGTGTTGCCATGTCACCATGATGACATCATGTTGACGTTAGCATGACATGTGTCTCTTTCTTGCGTGTTCCACGTATGTTGTACAGATGCTAATGTCATTTGTATTGATGTTGACATCAGCAGTATGGATGTTGACTCATCTCCTGCTGACTAGGCTAGGTTGAACAAACTTTGACCGTGAAAATATTTCAATCTGTAACTCTATTTGATGAGTCATTTTCATCATTGCAAATATTGTGACACACTCTCCACGATGATGCTATTTTCACTGAGTTTTGAGAACTTTGAATTTTTGCCATTTCTTTCTCTGTTGAAGCCATTCTGAGCTTCCTGAGTTTCTTATGTGAGTTCTGAGTTTTCCTTAGTCTTCTCTAGATCCTTTTTGGATCACTTGTAGAGAAACCCATTATCGAGATGATAGTCAACCTTACCGTCACCTTATTCTACATGAATTAGGTCTTGTAGCTATTGAAACAACTCTTTAAAGTCCTCATCTTTAGTGTATGCCTCTTTGTATGCATCATGGTAAAAGGATCCATGTGCATAAAATTTTCCAAAACTATAATATTGGATGTGGGTAGCCTTGAATGTATGTATGCTAAATTATTAGTGTTTCCCTTCTTATATTTGATGACTAAATGAAATTGCGACAAAAACCACATCGACTTGTAATGTTTGGTTTGTTGAAGCTTACTCTAGGCCTACGGATAATGCAATGGTTGGTGATTAGTGTGGATAATGGTTTCGTTACCCATCAAATAGTGCTTCCACTTCTTAACAACTTGAACTAAGGCAAAGATTTCCTTATCTTATGTATGGTAGTTCAGGACTCCACTAGGAAACATTTCATAATGATAGCATACTAGCTTACTTCAATGCATCAATATTGCTCCCATAGCATATCCACTTGCATCCATATCCACTTCAAAAGGCTTATGTAAATTAGGTAATGAAAGAACTAGTGCTTGACTAATATTCCATTTTAGTTCATCAAAAATTTTATGTCGATTCCTCCCCCACTAGAAACACTTACCACTAGTTGATATGGCATGAAATGGTGCAACTACAACTGAAAAGGATGTTATAAACTTTTGTAGGTGTTGCACTGCCCAAACAAAGCTCCTAAATTCAGTGACATTGGTAGGAATGAGCCACTTGAGGATGGCATCCATATTCGCATGATCTATCGTAAGTTCCCCTCCACCAATCACATACCCAACTACACCAATGATTGTTGAGCAAAATCACATTTCCTAAGGTTAGCCAACAACTTATGATTTTCTAGAGTCTCTAACACCTACATGAAATTGTTGAGTTTTGGCGTACCTCAGGAAGTGGTTCCCTTGTGGTTTTTAGCCTCTAACCACAAGAGGGAGATGTTGGTACCCTTGTACCTTGTACTTTATGTCTAATTTCATTTTGACTTAGGATATTTAAGTCAAAAGTGAAATTTGGTCATTCTAGCCTAAAGTGACTATTAATTCACTTTGTGGGTGAATTAGGAGACATAAAGTGAACTTGGGGAACTTAAACCAAAGTCGGTTTTGATTTGAGATTACTGTGGGATGATCTCAACCATTTATTAGGGATGGCTTGGGATGATCCAAGCCATCCACATTTAGGTTTCCTTCTGATTTGCTCAAGGAGGGAGCAAGAGGCCTTTGGAGGCTCATTCATTCATTTAGTCACTTGGAGATATTGAGAGGGAGTATGAGGATGAGGCTAGAAGCATTAAGAGAGGGAATAAAGGGTGTCTCCTTCCATAGAGGGCTCTAGGAGGCTTTGGCTCTCATTATTTAGTGGTGATCACACTTGCTTGGAGGAGGGAGCACACCTAGCAGGGAGGAGCTACACTTGGAGGATTGCAAATATGTTTGTTTTAGTGGAGAGGTAGCACACAAGAGCACATTTTTTGCAAGGGATTCTTCCTCAGAGCATCCAGGGTCAAGGGTGCATCACTTCAGTGGATTTGGCAACAAGGGGATGAGGCGCACTAGTCTTGGGAACATTTCTTCCTGGATCCTTTGGCAAGTCTCGAGAGGAGCTTGCTTTGTATACAGGTTCCATCATATTGTATTTCTTGTTGTATATTTTGCTTTAGACACCACTTATATATACTTCCATTCCAAACTGGTTTTCCCCAGGGGGGTTTTATCTAGGGTCATGTTGACCAAAAACACTTGTGTTCATTTCATGCATGCTTATAGTGTATATCATCTTATTTATGTTTTAAATATATAGAGGAGTGTTACTTGTTTTTATATACATTGCATGTGCTAACCACCGGTTCAAAAACATTTGCAAGGGCACCTCAAAGAACACTTAACCAATAAAAATTATGGGCAGAAAGTTACTAAACTGTTTGTTGTCCTAAAAAGAGAAAACGACAGTTTTGAAGATTGAAACTTAGAGACAATCTCAAGGTCAAAGATACACGTTAGTTGGTAGCCTCATAGTACCTCATTTTTATTCATGGTATCACATCCTTTTGGGGGAAAACTTGTTGATTTCTAGAGCATCTTGTGGGCAGTTTTGAGAGAGCTTGTTGGCAGAGTTAGTGGACAACTTGTGGGAATATTTGTTGGACAGTTGTAGGATTGTTTTGTGGACACGTTTGGACAACCTTAATTATGCTTGTGTGTCAAGTGGTGAGGTTGAGTTCTTTTGTATTTTTCGCATTAGTGTGAGAATCAGTGTCAGCTTCAGTGTAATATTTAGTGGACAGCCATGTTTGTGTCCCAGATGTGAGCAGAGGATAGGCTAGACAGAGCTATTAACTAGTCCCCTTGGAAGACCATGATACCATTCGTCTTGGAGGACCTTGAACTATGGGATATAGTTCAATCTCTTGTGGTGATTCCTCCTACACCTGCTCCATCACCATTGTTGGATGTAGATTTCAGGAAGAAAAACATCAAGGCGAAGAGGACTATTTGTAATGTGGTGAGGGACCACATCATTCCCCATATGACTAGTAAATACTATGCATATGAGATATGGGCATCCTTGTGCAATATTTACTAGAGTCCAAACCATAACCGAAAGATGGTTTTGTGGGACAAGCTTAGGGGCATTCAAATGATCAATTTAGAGACATTCACATCATACCTAGGCAGATTCACTTAGATCGGAGATGAGTTAGTAGCAGTCGGAGAGATTGTGGATCCACACTTTTTGGTGAGGACATCTTTGAATATATTTTCCAAACCTTGGGGTTCATTTGTATGAGGAATTGTTTCCCAGGAGGTCATGCCTACTTGGGAGATATTTTGGGATGACTTTATACAGGAGGATTTGAGGTGCAGCTCTGAGTTTTTAGGACAACATCATATGCCTGAGGGGGATGAGGAAAGGGAAAGAAGAAGATCATAGAGGGTGCGATATAGGGTCCCAAGGGAGGGACCCAGCCAAAGGAGAGTGGCAGTGGGCAGAAGAAGGACATAAGAAAAGTGATATGATTTTCTTGTGGTGAGATGGGGCACTATGTTGGACAGTGTCCCAAGAGGAAGAAGAAGAAGCGGCATGGTGGTATTGCAGTGACAGTCGAGGAAGAGGAGTCTGATGCACAGTTAGTGAGAGAGTGTGCATTTGTTAGTTATTGTTATGTTGATGCACCATCCAGCGTTCGGTGGGGAGATAGAGTTCAGGAGGACCTATTGACTCAGAGTATTTATTCAGAGGGAGCTTAGACTAATTTTTTGAGGACACCATCTTCATGAGTGACTGGTCCACCTGGGACAGCTTCAGTTTCATAGTTACCGAGACAAAGGGTTGGTGCAAGGGATTCAGAGTGTTAGAGATTGATGAGGAGGAGGAGCAAGGCACCACAAATGCTTGAGCCTCACTTGGCTATGGAGATGAGCAGATCGGGTTCATGATCCACTTCAGGAGGAGGTCTCTTGGTGAGAGACCAAGGTGAGGATCTTTGGTGAGATGCCAATATCCAGAGGATCTTAGTGAGATGCCAAGACCTAGAGACCTTTGGTGAGATGTTGAGGGAGAGATATTTGGTGAGATGCCAAGATCTAGGCGATCTCATGTAGGTGGAGATGGACTTCCATCTAGAGAACAGGTCGGTCGGTAAATCAATGTCAGGGCATGTTGAGTAGATCAGTGTCAGGACAGGTCAAGAAGATCAAAGATAGAGGCCACTTTAATGAGAGGGTACAACCATACTCACCTAGGCCTTTCCAGGAGGTAAGGAAATCCACAGTTGGGACAAGATTGATTGGTGAGAAACACTTTCCTCTGTAAGAGGGAGTGTTGAGTTTTGGTGTACCTCGAGAAGTGGTTCCCTTGTGGTTTTGAGCCTATAACCACAAGAGGGATATGTCGGTACCCTTGTCCCTTGTACTTTATGTCTAATTTCACTTTGACTTAGGATATTTAAGTCAAAAATGAAATTTGGTCATTTTATCCTAAAGTGACTATTAGTTCACTTTGTGGGTGAATTAGGAGACATAAAGTGACTATTTTCTTAGCCACCCACCAATTGCAGCACTCACCATAGTGCTAAACTGTTGCGGCCACAAGACCTCTGGATGGCCCCAACTCTATGAGAGAGATCGTGACTTCGTCGCCACCTACCATATGTTGGGCACAAACACAATTGTCACTTATTTCCATCTTTAGGATGGGCTACTGTGCCATCAGGGCCATCTCTAAATTCCATCAAGAAAGCAGGTGAAGTTGATTTGGAAATCCCACTACAATCGGGTGGCATGACACTTCAGCATAGAAAAGACAGTGCCAATGTTGCAGCAACAATTCTATTGGACGAAACTTCAACAGGATGTCAGCAAGTATATTAGTTCATGCACTGAATGCACCATTGCCAAACCGGCCATTAAGAAACAAGGCATGTACACACCTCTTCCTACTCCTTAAAGGCCTTGGGAATCCATCTCAATGGACTACATGTTGGGCCTTCCATCAACCAAGTGGGGAAATGACTTTGTTTTGTGGTGGTTGATCATTTTTCTAAAATGGCAATTCTAGTCTCCTACAAGAAGAGCATCATAGCAGAGGCCACTACCAAGTTCTTCTTCGAATGAGTGTGTGTACATTTTGGGATACCACAAACCATCATCTCAAATTGAGACATTCGGTTCCTCAATAAATTTTTGTCGAGCCTCTGGTCACTGATGGACACCAAGCTAACCAAATCCACTGCCTTCCACCCCCAGACAAATGGCCAAACCGAGGCCATCAATTGGATGATCATGCATATCCTACGCATGTACAATTCCAAGAATCCTTGCACATGGGATGAGATTCTTCCTTATGTTCATCACAACTATAAAAGAGCCATACATAACTCAACCAGCCACAACCCCTTTCAAGTGGGGTTGGGATTTCAATCATTGGGTCCCATGGATTTTGCACTACCCCTTGCAGCCACCCAGGAAGACTCTTCCCATACTCAAACTGAATCCAACAAAGCTACCTGGTTCATTGAGAAAATACAACACATCTGCCAAGAGGTTCAGGATATTTTGCAGAAGTCCAATTCCAAGTACAAGTAGCGCCATGATCAACATCGGGTGCCACACAAGTTTCAGGTGGGAGAAAAAGTTTGGTTGCACTTGCAAAATTAATGCCTTACATGGCCCCAACGGAAGCTTCGTCCACTCCACTATGGACCTTATACCATCACCAAGGTTGCGGGTGACAGTGATTTTGATCTCAACATTCCCCCCTTCCTTGGCTTGCACCCAGTGTTTAATGTTGACCTCCTTCGGCCATACGTTCCACCATTATTGGACACCTCAAAGGTAGCAGAACAGTTGACACCGATAGAGATCGAACTTGATTCCATGTAACAGGAATCCACTTATCAGATCATGGACACAAAATTCAAGGTCACTCACCAACAAAACTTTCATCTTTATTGTGTTTTCAAAGCAGAGGAGCTCCTGCAACAAGGCAAGTGGCTCACCCAGGGCGAAATTCAGTAGAAATTTTCTCATCTAATGGGGGAACTCAATGCAATGGAGACCATTCCTTCCTAAGGGGGGAGGATTGATCCAAATGGATATGTATGGCCACCCACCTATTCCAACTAGCTCACATATAGATGTCATCTTGGCAGCTTCAGTTTTCATCTTGGCATTTTTTTTATAGCTTTTCGAGTCCTAAATTTCTGGGGTCGTTTTGAGGCCCTAAACAACGTTTTTTGGGCCCACCACAATCACAATATAATTATTGTTAGAGTGTGATGGAATAATGTGTATTCCTCGGATAAACCTTTCCAACGGGCTATCATGCACCTAAAACGGAGATCGTAAGCAAAATCTACGACCCTGAGAAGTTGATGTACCAATATACCCCAACAAGGCCCACTTGGCTTTTGGCGCTTCATCTCCTAGGGTTAGGTTTTTGGATATATAGGGTTTTGGAATTCATGTTTGATGTAAAAATGTCTTTGTATCCTCATTATAATCATCTTCTTGTGAATGTGTGCAGTCATCACATCTCATCTCATAGATAAGCCGCCACCATTCTAGCAAGCTTGTTTCAATTTACATTTTATAGTTTCAGCATTTTTTTTATTGAATAGAAGACAAGTTTTACTGTGTCTCTGTTATTTTTCATTGTATCTCTATGTTCATAATATAGATTTGTATTCATTTCATTATGCTCATAAAATCTAGATCAGTGCTATTAGAGCGGTCTACTCCTTGTCGTTCTTAGTGCATGTCCTCGACGAGGTCAAGGTACAAAGAGTTGCATCTCGAGCTTGTTTATCTTGAGGACAAAATATCTCACACGCTAAAGCGACCTTCCATAGTGGGAGAAAATAAATATAATAGGACATAAGATCCTTTCAAATTGTTTCTCGAGGAATCCCTCGCACAACAGAGGAACGATATGATGGATGGCTTTGCGCAAATCCTTCAACGGCTACCAACAGGCGGTGCATCTTCCTCAAGCGGAAGCATTGCCCCCTTCAAGGTATAGATCAAATTTTATATTCCTATATTTGAAGTTCAAATAGACGTAGATGCTATAGACAAATGGTTGAATCTGTTAGAAGGGTATTTTTTTGTCCATAACTTTTCCAATATAGAAACAATTACGTTTGTGTTCCTCAAAGTCGTCCCCAGTGTCAAAGATTGGTGGGAGACTTTCTATGAGAAAAATGCAATAGAGAAACCCTCATTATTTACAGTCGCATTCACTTGGGAGTCCTTTGGGGATTATATTAAGGAACAATACTACCCTGTTGGAAGTTATGACGACTTGTATACAAGATGGACCACACTGCGGCAGGAAAGGGACCAAACAGTGCCAAAGTTCACAAATATCTTCCATACCTTGCGCACCAAGTCGGGTATCAAATATTCTGAGTGACATATGGTGCTCAAATACCTCGGCGGTCTGCATATATACATCCATAAAGAAATGGAGTTTCTGGACATCTCATCCTTGGGTGTCGCCTATTGATCTGTTGTCAAAATCGAGTAGAAGCTTAAATAAGAGATGCGGTAGTTTGGGTCTGGGAACCCCTCATAGCAGAAGCACGGAAAGGATAGCCCCAACCTGCAGAAAAAAGGGCAGAGAAAATATAGATAGCCTCGAGATAACCATTCTAAGTCGCAAACAAATAATGGCAATGGAAAGATGAATAAAGACATCGGGAAGTGGTGTGACTTCCATAAGAGACCCTGCCATAATATTGTTGATTGTCACTCAAAGCAGTCATTGGTGGTTGAGGTGAAAGCCTATGAATCAGATGCAGATTCTGACTCAGAGTTAGAACAAGCAAATGGGAGACGGATTGTTGACATAGAACCCAATTCCATAGCTGCTACCACCAAGATCTAGCCTGGTGAACCTGATAAGCCAGATGAAGGAAAGCACCTCTTTCATTCACAGATATGGGTGAAGGGTACTCCATTGCACTTCATCGTTTATAGCGGTAGCTAGAAGAACCTCATCTCAGTGGAGTTCTTCAAGTAGTTGGCCCTACTGACAACGTTGCACCCACAGCCATGCACCATCGGATGGCTCCACCAAAGAAGTGATCTTCCCATTAGCCAACAATGTCGCTTGTCCTACAGCGTCAAGCCCTTCAAATATGAGGTATTGTGTGATGTTTCTCCCCTTGAAGTTTGTGATGTTATTTTGGGCTAACCTTGTTTATGGAAATGTCATGTTGTATATGAAGGCCTCACAATTTTATTATTACTTTGAATAGGAAATTATATAGGATACCCGAGGTAGTCTCACCTACTGACATTTCCTTGATCTTTGCGAAGCAATGCAGGAAGGTCATCTCTCACACCAGGAAGTTTTTCTTCTTCATGATTCTCTCTCAAAGTGAGTGAAAGGTTGTAGACACATCCATGGCCTTCGTGATCGATCTCTCCATGCATCAAAAACAAGTGGATAAGGTCATGGAAGAATACAAAGACATCTTCTCCTCACCCACTGGGGTACCTATACACTGTCAGATCAAACATTCAATCGATCTAACCCCCGATGCATCACTACACAATGGGTCAGTATATGGCCACTCTCTATTAGAAAACGAGGAGATCAAGCATTAGTTCCAATAACTTCTCCAAAAGGGGAACATTTGACCTAGCTCATCACCATGTGGAAGCCCAATCATGCTTGTGCAGAAGAAAGATGTGGACCTGGCAACTCTACATCGATTATTGGCCCTAAATAAAATCACAGTTAGGAATCGGTACTCAATTCCCTGAATCGACGATCTCCTTGACCAACTCAAGGGGGACAAATAATTCAGTAAGATTGATCTGAATTCTGGCTACTATCAAGTCCCAATAGAGTGGACATATGTATGGAAAATTTCCTTCAAGTCCAAAGAAAGTATTTTTGAATGGTTGGTCATGCCCTTTGGTTTGACAAATTCCCTAGAAAATTTCATGAGGATGATGAATGATATCTTTTGGCCTTTCACCAATTCATTTTTGGTGGTGTATCTGAATGACATCCTCATCTACAACAAGAATTGGGCGGAACACTTGCATCATATTCAGCAGGTTCAGCACACTCTACGGAAACACAAGCTATATGCAAATTTGGAAAAGTGATCCTTCAACATAGACAGGGTTTGGTACCAAGTATACATTGTTGATGAGAATGGGGTGCATGTAGATCTAGCCAAGATCTAGGTCATTCATGACTGGCCATCCCCAACCACACTCACCGAGCTTCAGATCTTTTTGGGCCTTGCCAATCTCTATCGCAGGTTCGTGTTGGGATTCTCCCATATTGCATGGGCCCTCAGCCAAGTAACCAGGGGTGGTGGTAAGCCAAAATTCATGTGGGGCATGTCAAAAACGTTCGATGATTTGAAGCAACGCTTCTGCTCAGCCCCAACGCTCTCATTACATGTCCTACAACAACCCTTTTATATCGAGACATATGCTTCAGACTATGATGTGGGTGCAGTTCTCACTCAACATGGACACCCTGTGGCCTATCATAGTGAGACACTATCAGATTTCATCTGTAAGTACCCTACTTATGACAAAGAAATGTACTCCATTTATCAAGCCTATCATCAATGTAGGAATTACATTCTTGGGAAGGAGACAATCATCCACACTGATCATAAGTTGTTGCAGTTCATGCAAACGCAAGGAAAATTGTAGAATAATTGCCATCATAAGTGGTCCACATACTTGCAGCAGTTCCATCTCAACATCAAGTATAAGATAGGAAGCACTAAACACTTCGTTGATTGCCTCGGCCACCCGCCAATTGTAGCACTCACCACGACGCTAAAATATTTGTGGCCATGAGACCTATGGATGGCCCCAACTCTATGAGAGACATCCTGACTTTGCCACCACCTACCAGAAGCTAGGTGCAAACACAATTGTCATTGATTTCCATATTCAAGATGGATAATTGTGCCATTTAGGCCATCAGAAGTGGTCCACATACTTGCAACAGTTCCATCTCAACATCAAGTATAAGATAGGAAGCACCAAACACTTCATTGATTGCCTTGGCCACCCACCAATTGCAACACTCACCACAACGCTAAACTCTTTATGGCCACGAGATCTCCAGATGGCCCCAACTCTATGAGAGACATCCTAAATTCGTCGCCACCTACCAAAAGTTGGGTGCGAACACAATTGTCACTGATTTCCATATTCACGATGGATAATTATTCCATTTAGGCCATCTCTACATTCCATCAAGCGAGCGGGCAAAGAGAATTTGGGAATCCTGTTATAGTCAAGTGGCAGGACACTTCAATGTAGAAAAGACAGTGGCAGTGTTGTAGCAACATTTCTATTAGTCGAAACTTCGACAGGATGTCGGCAAGTATATTAGGTCTTTCACTTACTGCACCATTGCCAAACCGACCATTAAGAAACAAGGCATGTTCACCCCTCTGCCTAATCCTGAAAGGCCCTAGGAATCAATCTCAATGGACTAAATTTTGGGCCTTCCATCAACCAAGCAGGGAAATGACTGTGTTTTTGTGATGGTTGATCGTTTTTCTAAAATGGAAATTCTATCCGCCTACAAGAAGAGCATCACAGCATAGGCCACTACCAATCTCTTGTTTGAACAAGTGTGGGTACATTTTGGGATATCACAAACCATCATCCCATATCAAAACATCCAGTTCCTCGACACATTATGTTCAGGCCGCTGGTCATTGTTGGACACCAAGCTCACCAAATCCACTACCTTCCACCCGGAGAGGGATGGCCAAATCGAGGTCATCAATCGAATGATCGTACATATCCTGCGCATTTACAATTCCAAGCATCCCCACACATGGAATGAGATTCTTCCCTATGTTCATTACAGCGACAATAGAGCCATACATATCTCAATCGGCACAACCCCTTTCATGTACAGTTGGAATTTCAACCATTGGGTCCCATGGATGTTCACTACCCCTTGCGGACACCCAAGAAGACTCTTTCCATACTCAAACTAAAGCCGACAAAGCTACCTGGTTCATTGAGAAGATCCAGCACATCCGCCAACTAGTTCAAGGTATTTTGTAGAAGTATAATGCCAAGTACAAGCAACGCATGATAAATATTGGGTGCCACGCAAGTTTCAGATTGGGAGATAGAATTTGGTTGCACTTGCAAAAAGAACAATGTACATGGCCCCATTGGAAGCTTCTTCCAATCCTCTATGGACCTTATACCATCATCAAGGTTGTGGGTGATAATGATTTTGAGCTCAACATTCCCCCCTTCCTTATCTTTCACCCAGTGTTTAATGTGGAACACCTTCAGCCATAATTTCCACCATTATTGGACACCTCGGAGATAGAAGAATATTTGACACTGAAAGAGCTCAACCTTGACTGGATGGAATAGGAATCCATTGATCATATCATGGACACACAATTCAAGGGCACTCTCCAACTAAAGTTTCATCTTTATCATGTTTTCAAAGTAGGGAAACTCCTGCACCAAGGCAAGTGGCTCACCCAGAGCCAAATTCAACAAATATTTTCTTATATGATGGGGGAACTCAACGCAATGGAGACCATTGCTTATTAAGGGGAGAGGATTTATCCAAGTGTATTTCAATGGAAACCCACCTATTCCAATTGGCTCACATACAAATTTCATCTTGGCAGCTTCAGTTTTCATCTTGGCAATTTTTTCTAGCTTTTCGGGTCCTAAACTTTCGAGGACGTTTTTAGGCCCTCAACAACGTTTTTTGTACCCACCACAGTTACACTATCATTTAATATAGAGTCAGATGGAATAATGTTTATTCCTATGATATACCTTTCCAATGGGCTATCGTGCGCCTAAAACGGATATCGTATGCAAAAGTTATGACCTCAAGAAGTTTATGTACAAACTTACCCCAACGGGGCCCACATGGCTTTTGGCGTTTCATTTCCTAGGGTTAGGTTTTTGGATTTCTAGATTTTTGGCATTCATGTTTGATGTAATAAGGGCTTTGGAGCCTCATTGTAATCATCTTCTTGCAAATGAGCGCAGTCGTCACAACTCATCTCAGACATAAGCTTCCACCATTCTAGAAAGCTTGTTTTAGTATGCATTTTACAGTGTCAACTTATTGATTTATTGAATAGAAGCCAAGTTTTATTGTATCTCTATTATTGTTAATTGTATCTATGTGTTCATAATATAGATCTGTATTCATTTCATTATGCTCATAAAATCTAGATCAGTGGTATTAGAGCGATATACTCCTTGTCGTTCTTAGTGCATGTCCCCGACAAGGTCAGGTTACAAAGAGTTGGGTCTCGAGCTTGTTACTCTCGAGGACAAAATCTATTACACCACCAAGCAACCTTCCATGGTGAGAGAAAATAAATATGAAGGGACAGGAGATCCTTTCAAATTGTTGCTCGAGGAAAGCCTTGTGCAACAAAGGAACGAAATGATGGATAGTTTTGTGTAAATCCTTCGATGGCTACCAACGAGCGATGCATCTTCCTCGAGCGGAAGCTCTGACCTCTTCAACGTATAGATCAACTTTGATATTCCTATATTTGAAGGTCAGATAGACACACATGTTGTAGACAAATGGTTGAATCTACTAGATGGGTATTTTTCTGTCCATAACCTTTCCAATAGAGAAAAGATTACATTTTCACTCCTCAAAGTCATCCCCCATGTCAAATATTGTTGGGCAACTTTCTATAAGCAAAAGGAAATATAGGAACCCTAACCATTTATAGTCGCACTCACCTAGGAGTCCTTCAGGGATGTTATTAAGGAACAATACTACCATGTTGGAAGTTATGATGACCTCTATACAAGATGGACCACACTGTAGTAAGAAAGGGACCAAACAGTCCAAGAGTTCACAAATATCTTCCATACCTTGTGCACCAAGATGGATATCAAATATTCTGAGCAACATCTGGTGCTCAAATATTGCGACGGTCTGCATAGATACCTCTAGACAAAAATGGAGTTTTTGGACATCTCATCCTTGGGCTCGACCTATCGATATGTCATCGAAATTGAGCATAAGCTTAAACAAAATACACGACAGTTTGGGTTTGGGAACCCCTCATAGAAGAAGCAGGGAAAGGGTAGCCCCAACCTATGGAACAAAGGGAAAAGAAAATATGGATAGCCTAGGGAGAACTAGTCTAAGCCACAAACAAAGAAGGACAATGGAAAGATGAAGAAAGACATCGGGAAGTGGTGCGACTTCCATAAGAGACCTTGGAATAATATTGTTGATTGCCACTCAAAGTAGTCATTGGTGGTTGAGGTGAAAGCCTATGAATCAGACGCAGGTTATTTACGTGGAACCTAGTGCCACCATTGCTACCACCAAGATCCATCCCAGTGAACCTGATGTGCCAGAGGAAGGTGATCACTTATTTTATTCATAGATGTGGGTGAAGGGTACTTCGTTGCACTTAATTGTTGATAGAGGTAGCTAAAATAACCTCATATCAGTAGAGTTTGTCAAGCATCTAGACCTGCTGACAATGTCACACCCACGGCCATACACCATCGAATGGCTCCTCCAAGGAAGCAACCTTTGCGTCAGCCAACAGTGTCGCATGTCCTACATCATCAATCCCTTCAAATATGAGGTATTGTGTGATGTTGATCCCCTTGAAGTTTGTGATATTATTTTGGGCCAATCTTATTTATGGAAATGTCATGTTGCATAGGAGTCGATGCCTCGCAATGTTATTATTACTTTGAATAGGAAATTGTACAGGATACCCGGCATAGTCCCACCTACTATCATTTCCTTGATCTCTGTCAAGTAATGCAGGAAGGTCATCTCTCAGACTGATAAGTTTGTCTTCTTCATGATTCACTCTCGAAGTGAGTGGAAGGTTGTAGCCATATCCATGGCCTCTGCGGCTGATCTCTCCATGCAACAAAATCAAGTGGATAAGGTCGTGGAAGAATACAAAGACATCTTCTTCTCACCCATGGGGGTACTTCTAAACTGTTAGGTCAAACATTCAATCGATCTAACCCTTGACGCATGTTGGCACAGGGGCAGACCTAGGGTTCAATGCTACAACAGCGCACCAACAAAACCCTAACTACCGACCCTTTCGACAACACCTGTGAAGAAGATGAAGTCTCACCCAAGGTATAGGCAGGGTCGATTGCAGGACTTAGGTGTCTGCAACCTTAGTTGGGATACAGATCTGTGATTACACACTTAACAAAGCACTTAGCATCAATAGTTCACCTAGAATTAACCCTTATCTCACTCTGCATATAACACATAGCATTGCAGTATATACTTATATCTAAGATGATTCAGCACTTAGCAACATACAACAGACTAGATCTGGTAGACCAAGCACTTAGCAACTTCATATACATCAAATCTATCATCTATACACATCTAATAAGAACAAAGCATAAGTAAATATATCTAAACATGTCATAGCACTTAGCAAGAGAGGAAAAACACATGTAAGTAACAGCACAAAGAATGACACATAGATTTACATGGTTCACCCCCACCCTGGGGCTACGTCCACCAACTCTTCCTCTCTATTATTGTTGGCCAATCGATTACAAGCATAGAGCCTCAAAACCTACTCCATGTAGGATAGGAGATTTGCGTAGCTCGCTAGATCCTCCTTCCCCAAGTAGCTCTAAGCATAAAACCTTCTTACAATCCATGCACTCAGCACTTACAATACTTGCACTCAGCTCTGCAAGTATATCACGCAGATCAGCTCTTAGCACTAAGCCACTTCTCAAGTGTCCTCAAAATATTCCTTTCTTACATAGCCTAGACTTCTACTTATACATTACAAAAAGGGGCCTAAACATGGGTAAACCCATGGGCCGACATCCTGGTCCCATTAAATTATCCCCAAAAACCCAAAAAGGACCCAAAAAGGGGGTCTAGCTTCCACGATCTTCGCTTCGCCTTACGCTCCATCTTTGATAGGCTTTCGAAATCCCAAAAATGGTCAAATATGACCAAGTGTTCCTCAAAACTTGGTCAAGGGCCAACAAGACCCCAACACTCACCTGTGACTCATCCCAAGTCACTCAGGTTTGGGTAACTTTGCCTCAAAGGTCTCGAGCTTGGCTCGAGCTGCTTTGACTTGTCTTTTTGCTACTGCTTCTTGCTCAGTGGATTCCTAAATAATTGCTTCGCTGATAGGTCCTTCTAGTTTCTGCTCAACTGTAACAACTATTGTTCTAGTAATGCTCCTTGGCCTTCAATTTCTTCAAACAGTAGATAGGTCGCCTCCTGGCTCAGCTAGAGTTTCTGGGTGACTTCCATCACTCTGTTTAGCATGGTAAGAACGCGTTGTTGGGCGGTGCGTTGTTCCTGGGATCTCTTCATCCTCTCAATGGGTGACAAGAGCTTGAGTTGCACCTGTACTGTATCTGCGTGCTACTTTGCTTCCTAGAGTTGGGACTCCAATTTCTTCAACTTTAGGTCTTCAGATAGTTGTTCATATATCTGCACACTTCTACTACTTAACTATTTGCATTCTATAGCAAGTATTTTAATCCTCTTGACTACACTCTAAGCATTCAATTCTTGTTGGTCACGCACTTCTTGCAGGGTACTTGGTATAGTTTGAAGCTCTAATTCCACAACCCTTTGCTGAAGCTGCTGAATAACTTCAGCAAGCTTCATCACTTGACGTTCGAAGGGTTCTTCTCTCTTTTGTTCTAAGCCAGTGATGGAGTGGAATGCTCGGTTAACTTCTTATTCCATCTCGATCTGCTTTGCGAGCAGTTTCTCTTTCTCCTTTTGGATATTCGCTCTATCTTCTTCAAATTTTGCTTGGAGAGCATCCTTCTCTTGTTGCGTGGCTCGGAGTTGTTCTATGATTTCCTCTTGTACTGTATTTAAGGCCTGAGTAACCTGCGCTTTTTCTTTCTGTGCATGTCGAAGGCATACATCAACTGTATCGGAAATATTATGTAGTTGAACTGATTCTTCTCCCACTTCTGTTGTTCCTTCTGGCAGAGGTGCAGTGGAGATTGCGCGGCTAGACTAGAGTGCATGTTGCACTTCTTGGAGCCCAATTTCAATCCTTTTATATAACTTCTCCTGCTTCGCTTCCTGCTTTTATGTTATCTCTTCTATGGCTTCATTCATAGTTGCGAGGAGGAAACTGAAGTCATCCGGAGTGAGAGTGGTCTGCATATTAGTTACGGTTGCTTTCGATTTATTCCGGGAGGGAGACTTCGGAGGTGACCCTTTTCTCTTCTTTATAACTTTGACTTCATCTTCCAGTCTCTATTTGACTTCCTCTAGGTCTTCGCCATTACCTCCTTGATCTGGTGTGACGGAAGTCATCCTTACAGATCTGCTATTTACATCCTGAACCTCTTCAGGCTTCTTCGTTTTCTTTGTCTTACTGGGCCTAGGTGTGTCCTGTACAGCTTCTAGGTTGTTGATGTCTGAAATGTTCATTGGATCTGTTGCAACAAGGAGGTCCGCCGACCATTCCTTGG
The DNA here is from genome assembly GCA_009831015.1 of Picea engelmannii. Taxonomy (NCBI): domain Eukaryota; kingdom Viridiplantae; phylum Streptophyta; class Pinopsida; order Pinales; family Pinaceae; genus Picea; species Picea engelmannii. Next base: position 20,636 of record ML810026.1, read on the forward strand.
TGATCTCTTCTAGCTCTTCTTATGTCAGCTTATAATAGGAATGAAGTTGTTCCTAGTGCTCATCGGTGCGTGGAGTTAGGTATATAAAGTGGTGGTCCACGTTGAACTTTATCAAAGGTCAGAACCTTTGTAAAGTGTTCGGGGTTATGCAAGGTTCACCCCCTGTGATTTCTTTCAATTGGTTATAATACGTGTGGAAAATGGCATTCGATTTCCATTGCTTGTTCATGTCAATCGAATACCACAATGTACTGAACTTCGCGGCTAGTGGCTCAAAGGGGTCAAGGTCCGAGAAGGTTTTTCCTTCTGGTAGCTCCCATGCAACAAAATCGATCAGTATTAGAAGCCATCTAAAATGGAATTCATGCCCCTGATCTTGGGCTTCTCTACATTCAATCTCTAGCTGGTTTACCAGGTACTTTTCCAAGTTCATCTGTAGTCCCTCTACGCATTTTCTTGCGAGGTCAACTACAAAGCTTAATACTTGTGTAGGTTGATTCTTACGTACCATCTTTCCTGCGATCAGTTGACATGCGAGGTGCACTACGCCACTTTCGATAGAGGCTACCTTGTAGCCTCGCGCACCCTTCTCGACATTGTCATAAGCTTCTTTAATTTTCTGTGAAAGAGAGCGGTCTGCGGTCTTTCCAGGGTAGTAATCCTAGGGATCAGGGCCCTGCATGCAAAGCCCAGTGATCCTATTGATCAGCGTCGGATCAATAGTTATGCGACGGTTTAACCATAGGTATCCTCTGTGGTAACTTGCTAGCAGCAATTTTACACAAGCATTCACCTCCTGGTGTCTGTCGAAGCGCGGTATTTTCATAACGTTGAGCAAAGTAGACTGTGCAAGGTTCATCGTCCATTACTGAGGGACAATCTTTGAATTCTTTCTCTTAGTTCTTGTCAAGTACTTATATGGGGCGAGCATGTTGTAAAATTTACGGTACCCCAGGTTGAAGTCACAAAACTTCAACGATGTAACCTTGTCTTGATCTGCGATGTAGGTGCCTACTCCTTTCGGTAGATATGCAGTGACTAGGGTGTATTCAAAGTCTCTAGGGACACTGTCCCTGTTAATCGCACCGCTCAGAGGGGTATGTAAGCTGGTAGGATGGATGGAACTAACTTCGCATTGGTTATGTCATCTTTATGATTAGTTCTCCTTTCTGCGTCGGCTCGATATGTTCCTTCTCTAGCAGTCGACGAGGAGGCTTGCACTCCTATAATCGATGATGCTTGGACTCCAGTGGACATTCCTCTTTCTGACATGACTCTCTCCATCATTAAATCAAGAAGGACCTCTATGACGGATTCCTCAACTGCGGTGAGCTCGTAAGACATATGCACTCAGAAAATCTAATCGGGGCACAATGATCTCAGATACTGCACTAGGATGAGCAATCTGCTTGCAAGGAACATTGTATACAACCACTAGTTATGTGGGCTTCGAATTTTCAATTGGCAAAAGTGTTCTTCGGGCACAGTGTGACGAGCTAAATAGGAAATTCGTCAACGGTCTGCTTGCAATAGGTATGAAGCTTCCATTATCGTAGATCTGTCCATTATGGTGAGGTCCAACGGTCTGGTGGTGATCCTTTAATTCTTTTCTATCCGTTCGAGGTGGAAGTTGAACAGGTATATCGTTCCAATGGCTAGATTGCTTTACCATGGCTAAGTGCCATATGTCGTTGTTTCGATATCTCGGCGAAGTTCAATTCCTGTGATTTTTCCTTCTGTAGTGTTCCACCTGGGATCTCTTGTAACTTTTCAATCTTCGCTTTTTTCTTACTTAATTTTCTAGCCTTCTTCCCGGTAGTCTTCAACTCGATCTGTCTTTTCCCGTTCTGATTCCTATCTTCTCTCGACATAGTCACTTCGCACTGTTGAGATTCTTTCTTCAGATCTGAGGGTAATACTCCTTCAACATATGGATTAGGTATTTCAGTCTTTTGTGGTTCCTCTAATGCTCTTATAGCTTCGACATCCAAGTACCTGGTGTCCAATAGCTTAGATTTGTTCTCTTGTTCTTCCATCAAGTAGGCGATCCTTCTAGTCATAAATTCCGTGAGTTCTTGCTTCTTCTGTTCTAGGGCTTCCTTTTCTTCTTTTCTTCGGATCTGGTCTTTTTCAATCCAGATCTTGCCTAACAAAGATGGAAATGGGGCACGGTCCTCAATAAATTTAATAACCTTGGATTCTTCCTTTGTCGAAGCTCCATGGGTACTTATAGCTATCTCGGTAATCCTGCCACATAGGGTTACCATTTTTCCTTTAAACAACCCTATTTTTCCTAGTGAAGGAACCATAGCAGGCCTTCCTAGGGTTTCCCAAGTGCTTTTTGTCATAATTTTCATCTGTGTTTCCTCATCCAGAGCACATTCAATGTCAAAGTCTCCTATTCTTACTTCGATTTTATCCTTTTCTTTGAAGATCTCTGACAAACTGGCATCTTTATGTTCATTAAGGGTTTCTTTCATTTTCAGTAACATAATCTTTGATTCTTTCTGGGGTTCTTCTATAATCTCAGTCTCTTGATCTCCTTCAAGGTTTGCTTGCTCCATATTCATCTTTTCAAGTCTAGCAATCATTCTAGGGAAATCCAGTACTTCATGGTCCATAGCCTTACAACAGAGGCAACTAGGTTTTCTCCCAGTGCATTCCTTAGCAAGATGTCCTGGTCTTCTGCAACTGTAACAAAGAGTTAATCCTCTCTTTCTCTTCAATGATCCCCAACTTTTCATGTACTGCGCACTAGAATCATAATGGCTAGCCTGCAAAAATTTCTTTCTAGGATCCTGCATCCACTCGTTAGTCCAAACATTCTTTCTATGCATAGGTATAACATATCTTTCATTATTCTTATCAAATCTATTTATATCAAATGTTCTTTCATCTAACAATGCCCTAGTTTTCAAGCTAGGACAAAATCTATCAAGCATACCTAAGTTCATGCTTCAGAAACAAAAATTTCCACTTATTGAGCACAAAGCTTCCAAATCTAAAACCTTTCACTATTCTTACCTTTATCAGAGCACAAAGCTTATAGATATTACCTCTTTTCTTCAGATCTGGCTTCTTTTCTTCAGTACAAAGCTTCATAGGTCAAGTAGAGTACTACGCATTAGAGCGACAGATCTATGCACAGAGTTTTCACAAGTTCAGGACGAATCTTTGCACAAAGCTCCTTCTTCCTTAGTTCCCAGCAATCACAGTTTCAGGTCCCGACAATGGAACCATTTGTTAGCACAGGGGAAGACCCAGGGTTCAACGCTATAGCAGCGCACCAACAAAACCCTAACTGTCGACCCTTTCGGCAACACCTGTGAAGCAGATGAAGCCTCACCCAAGGTAGAGGCAGGGGAAATTGCAAGTCTCAGGTGTCTGCAACCTTAGTTGGGATACAAATCTGTGATTACACACTTAACAAAGCACTTAGCATCAATAGTTCACCTAGAATTAACCCTTATCTCACTTCGCAGATAACATAGAGCATTGTAGTATATACTTAGATCTAAGATGATTCAGCACTTAGCAGCATACAACAAACCGGATCTGGTAGACCAATCACTTAGCAACTTCATATACATCAAATATATCATCTATAAACATCTAATAAGCACAAAGCATAAGTAAATCTATCTAAACATGTCATATCACTTAGCAAGAGAGGGAAAACACATGTAAGTAACAGCACAAAGCATGACACACAGATTTACGTGGTTCACCCCCACCCTGGGGCTATGTCCACCAACTCTTATTCTCTATTATTGTTGGCCAATCGGTTACAAGCATAGAGCCTCAAAACCTACTTCACGCAGGACAGGAGATCTGCACAGCTCGCTAGATCCTCCTTCCCCAAGTAGCTCTAAGCATAAAACCTTCTTATAATCTGTGCACTCAGCACTTACAATACTTGCACTCAGCTCTGCAAGTATATCACACAGATCAGCTTTTAGCACTAAGCCACTTCTCAAGTTTCCTCAAAAAGGTCCCCTCTTACATAGCCTAGACTTCTACTTATACATTACAAAAAGGGGCCTAAACATGGGTAAACCCATGGGCCGACATCCCGGTCTCGTTACATTATCCCTAAAAACCCAAAAAGGACCCAAAAAGGGGGTCTAGCTTCCACAATCTCCACTTTGCCTTGCGCTCCATCTTTGACAAGCTATCAAAGTCCCAAAAACGGTCAAATATGACCAAGTTTTCCTCAAAACTTGGTCAAGGGCCAACAACGCACCACTACCCAATGGGCTAGTCTATCTTTGCTCTATGTTAGAAAATGAGAAGATCAAGCTTTAGATCCAAGAAATTCTCCAAAAGGGGCAGATCCAACCCATCTCATCAATGTGTGGAAGCCCAATCATGCTTGTGCAGAAGAAAGACGGGACCTGGCGACTCTACATCGATTATCGAGCCCTAAATAAAATCACAGTCAGAAACTATTACCCGATTCCATGAATCGGCAATATCCTTCACCAACTCAAGGGGGCCAAATACTTCAGTAAGATTAATCTGAAGTCGGGCTACCATCAGTTCCCAATAGAGTAGATAGATGTATGGAAAATTGCCTTCAAGTCCAAAGAAGGTATTTTTGAATTGATGGTCATGCCCTTTGTTTTGATGAATGCCCCAACAACTTTCCTGAGGATGATAGATGATATCTTGGGACCTTTCACCAATTATTTTGTGGTGGTGTATCTAGATGACATTCTCATATACAACAATAATTGGATGAAACACTTGCAGCATTTTCAGTAGGTTATGCACACTCTACGGCAGCACAAGTTATATGGAAAGTTGGAAAAATACTCTTTCGGCATGGATAGGGTCCAGTACCTAGGCTACATTGTTGATGAGCATGGGTTGTATGTGGATCCAGCAAAGATCTAGGTCATTTGTGACTAGCCAACCCCATCCACACTCACTGAGCTTCAGAGATTCTTAGGCCTTGCCAATTTCTATTGCAGGTTCGTTTTGGGATTCTCCCATATTACATGGGCCCTCAACCAAGTAACCAGGGGCGATGTTAAGGAAAATTTAATGTGGGCATTGTCACAACAATAAGCCTTCAATGATTTGAAGCAGTGCTTGTGCTCAACCCCAATTCTCTCATTACTGAACCTACAATATCCCTTTAAGATCAAGACAGATGCTTCAGACAATGTTGTGGGCGCAGTTCTCACTCAGAACGAACACTCTATAGACTATCATAGTGAGACACTTTCAGATATTTTCCATAAGTAACCTAGTTACGACAAAGAAATTTTCCTGATTGTGCAAGCCTACCGCCAGTGGAGGTACTACATTCTCGGGAAGGAGACATTCATCCACACCAATCATAATCCGCTATAGTTCATGCAGACATAGGCCAAATTGCAGAATGACCACCATCAAAAGTGGTCCACATACTTTCAATAGTTCCATCTCAACTTCAAGTATAAGACAAGAAGCAACAACCGCGTAGTTGATTGTATCAACTGCCTATGAGTTGCAACACTCACCATGGTGTTAAACTCTTGGGGCTACAATACCTCCAAATGGCCCCAACTCTATGAGAAAGATCTTGACTTCACCGCCACCTACCAGATGTTGGGCCCAAACACAGTTGTCACTGATTTCCATCTTTAGGATGGGTTGATGTGCCATCTGGTCCGTCTTTGTGTTCCATCAATCGAGTGGGTGAAATTGATTTGGGAATCCCACTACAGTTGGGTGGCAGGATACTTCGGCGTAGAAAAGATAGTGGCAATGTTGCAGCAACATTTCTATTGGTTGAAACTTCGACAGGATGTCAGCAAGTATATCAGGTACTGCATTGCATGTGCCATTGTCAAATTATCCATTAAGAAACAAATCATGTACACCCCTCTTCCTACTCCTGAAAGGCCCTAGGAATCCATATCAATGGACTACATGTCAAGCCTTCCGTCAACCAAGCGGAGAAATGACTATTTTTTTCTAGTGGTTGATCATTTTTCTAAAATGAAAATTCTAATCGCCTGCAAGAAGAGCATCATGGCATATCCCACTCCCAAGATCTTCTTAGAACGAGTGTGGGTACATTTTGGGATACCACAAACCATCATCTTATATTGGGACAGTCGGTTCCTCAACACATTCTGGTCGAGCCTCTAGTCACTGTTGGACACCAAGCTCACCAAATCCATTGTCTTCCACCCCCAAAAAGATGGCCAAACCAAGTTCGTCATTTGGATGATCATGTATATCTTGCGAATGTACAATTCCAAGCATCCTGACACATAGGATGAGATTCTTCTGTATGTTCATCACAGCTACAACAGATCCATGCATACCTCAACCGGACACAGCCCCTTTCAGGTGGGGTTGGGATTTCAACCATTGGGTCCCATGGATGTTGCACTACCCCTTGCGGTCACCCAGGAAGACTTTTCCCATACTCCAATGGAAGTTGACCAAGCTACATTGTTCATTGATCAGATCCAGCACAATCACCAACAGGTTCAGGATATTTTGCAAAAGTTCAATGCCAAGTACAAGCATTGCCATGATCAACATTGGGTGCCACACAAGTTTCAGGTGGGAGATAAAGTTTGGTTGCAATTGAAGAAATAACGCCTTACAAGGCCCCATCGGAAGCTTCTTCCACTTTTCTATGGACCTTATACCATCACCAAGGTTGCAGGTGACAATTATTTTGAGCTCAACATTCCCCCCTTCCTTTGCTTGCACCTAGTGTTTAATGTGGACCTCCTTCAGCCATACTTTCCACCATTATTGGACACCTCAAAGGTAGAAAAACAATTGACACCAACATAGCTCAACCCTAGCTATGTGGAATAGGAATCCATTGATCATATCGTTGACACATAAGTCAAGGGCACTCACCAATAGAAGTTTCATCTTTATCATGTTGTAAAAGTAGGGCAGCTCCTGCACCAAGGCAAGTGGCTCACCCGTGGCCAAATTCAATAGAAATTTCATCATCTCATGGGGGAAATCAACGCAATGAATACCATTTATTCCTAAGGGGGGAGGATTGATCCAGGTGGATATTGGTGGCCACATACCTATTCCAACTAGCTCACATACAGATGTCATCTTGGCAGTTTCAGTTTTCATCTTGGTAGTTTTTTCTATCTTTTCGGGTCCTAAATTTTTGTGGTTGTTTTGAGGCCCTAAATAGTTTTTTTGGGCTTGCCATATTAACAATGTGGACAATTTCAAAGTGTGACAAAATTATATGTATTTTTTGGATAGACCTTTCCAAGAGGATATCGTGTGCCTAAAACAGAGATCGCATGCAAAAGTTACGACCCCAGGAAGTTGATGTACCAACTTACCCCAACGGGGCCCACATGGATTTTGGCGCTTCATCTCCTAGGGTTAGGTTTTTGGATTCCTAGGGTTTTGGCATTCATTTTTTATGTAAAAAGTGTTAAGAACCAAATATCAATATCGCATAGAAAAACCTCAGAAAAAGCACTCAACGCCTTGAAAAAGAGATAATTTCATATAATAAGCCTCTTCGAGGGGGCAACCTCCTTTTAACCCACTTAAATGTTCAAGTACAAGATGATTCAAAATGAAAATGTCTCCTTGGTATATATAGGAGACTAGGAGGTAT
>ML810026.1:34357-44948 GCA_009831015.1 Picea engelmannii
TATATATATGGCCCAATTAAGGGGTAATGAGCCAATATTAGGGCTTAACAAAAAGGCCTTTGGAGCCTCATTGTAATCATCTTCTTTCGAATGAGCACAACCATCACATCTTTTCTCAGAGATAAGCCGCCACCATTCTAGCAAGCTTGTTTCAGTTTACAGTTTATAGTTTCAACATATTTATTTATTGAATAGAAGCCAAGTTTTATTGTATCCTTGTTATTGTTCATTGTATCTCTGTCTTCATAATATAGATCTTTATTCATTTCGTTCTGCTCATAAAATCTGGATCATTGCTCCAATAGTTGTTGCAATTATTTCTTCACTTCATCTACTTCCAGGATGGATTATCTGTACAACTGAATATTTGGCAATGGGGAGTCAAGAAACAACAACTTCCCTCTTAGATGGTAATCCTTTAGGATCCTAAATAACTTCTCTATATTCCTACAACAACTCCTCCCATTTATGTTTCTGCTCTTTAGTACATTTGTCCAAAGATGCCTTTACTTTTACCGATTCATCACCTAGTTGATTCTCTCTTAAGAAAATTAATACAAACTTTCTACTAGAACTGATAAATTTATTGGCTTGGTTAGCACCTACAAGAGAGATCTTGGATTTACTTTTTTGTGCATTAATTATGAAAGACTTCTCATCCTTGATCAAGTGGTACTATTTTCTCTCCTCATGAAGATTGTGACCCTCATATACATATAAGGGCTTCGAAACACTATACCACGCACATCAAGTGGTACTACATATACCTCCACTTCATCAATATAGTATGCACTTATAGAAAATTTTATATTACACTATTTATTGACCTTGAGATCTACATTCTTATTTAACCATCCCAATGAATATGGGTTAGGGTGATCATGAACTTCTAATTCAAGCTTGCTCACTAGATCTTCTACTATGAGGTTGGCATGTGAATCAAAATCAAATAGAGCATTCACCATTGTTTTCCTAACCTAGATATTAGTAAGGAATATTTTAGTCCACTCCTTCTCTTCCTTGTGATGAAGGCTATTCAGGTCAATATTTTCAACTACATCTAAGTTGATTTCTACCTAGTTGCTTGAATCCATGAATAGAAAGTTCTTCTTCCTAGCATCCTTCTTACAGTTCTTTGGATTTATATATGGATGTAGCTTCCAACACTTATCTTCAGTGTGACCAACGATATTACAATAGTTTCAATGGTTGATTAGGTCCTTTCACTAATGTGCATTGGTTGTTTTCTTCTTGTCCTTTCCTTTCCACTCCTTCTTCCCCTCCTTGGAAGCATCTTGGTTGTCTTTCTGTTTGGAACCACTTGGCTATCCTTTATTATTCCCTATATTCTCTAAGTATTGTGCTTTCACACATTCCTCGTTAACTTTCCTAGGTTTAAAGAGAATTAGTTTCTTTCGTTAATGATTGTTTAGACCCCCAAATACTTGAGGAGTATGTTTGGGTTCTTGGCAAATATACCCAACATAATCACTATTTTTCTAAACTTGGTGTTGTACACTTGCACATTCTTTCCTTTCCTTTTCCTGAAGTGATGCCAATAGATCCATTAGTCCTCTACATATCCAATAGGGTATAATTGGGACTTGATAAGTGTGTCTATGTTTTTTTCCTACTAGGGTAGGGCATGGCTCTCTAATTTCGATTTGGAAAATGAAATATTTTTCTCTTATTTTATGTTAAGGACGTTGAAATAAACTTCTAGTTGATGCAACCAATTATTCAACTTAACAACATCAATATCACCTTGGTAGGGTTTGATGTCCACTTTCACTTCCATTTTAAACAAAGGATGTGAAGAAGTGATGACATTGGAACTTGGTTACTTTTTCTTTAGCTCTTTTTTTGGCTCCTTTTCTGGGTCTTCATTATCTCATGATTTCCCAGTCAATCCAACTTCTAAATTAGAGCCACCAACCTCCCCAAAAGGTCCAAACTTGTTCATTAGAGCCACCATGAGGAGGGCCATGTTGCAAGAGATATCAATGACTTGTTCTTCCAGCTTCAAAATTCTCTCCTCTGCCTCATCTCGAGAGTTGTTATGACTAGAATCATCTGCCATGGCTAGGGTTCTGAGACTTCCTTCTTAAGCTAATTCTTGGATCCTACAACTTCCCATAAAAACCCCAAATAAAATTGATCTAATACCAATATTATCCATAAATTATCATGGATATTCCACTAGAATAGTTCATCACAACATATCATACAATACTATGAAATCTTTTATTATGAAGTTTATTACCTTAGATCTCATATTTAATATTACTAGCGTAATGCTCAAAATTATGGAAATAAATGAAACCAAAATGAAAGAAGAAAAAAAAATGAACACACCATACACATAAATGAACATTATATGTGACCTGGGAAACCAAATATGGGGGGAAAAAACTAGCTATAAGGTGAGGCCTATGTTTTTCTCTCTTTTTCTCAATTATAAAATGCAAGTACAAATAAAGGGGCACTCACTATGGAGTTTACATTGACACTATGGCATGAATGCTTGCTACAATATTTTCTACCTACTTTGTTATGCTTTAATATCTCATTCCTATATTCTCTACTCAATTTTGGAACAATAACATTACCAAAATAATGAAACCCCTTCTCTCCCTAGCAGCCCAATGTTTAACATAGCTTGACAATCCGTCTATGGTTAGTTTTAGGGGTTTTGCAGGCCTCAACCCTCAATTAGTGTTAAGTTTTTTTATCCTCTCGAATATTCTTGAAAGTCCACATGTGACTAGCCCCACATGTGTGAGTGATGGGGGTTGACATGGCATCCACTTGGTACCATGGTATTCCACAAGGTAGGTCAACTCATGGGAGGTATAAATTCCACATATCAACTCTTATTGAGGTTATTTTTGTACCATTGGAAATATTTCAGTGTGTTGAACAGGGCCTAGGAGTTTGAGATAATATTGCAAAGTTTTGAGCCCAAAAGTGTCATTTAATGACTCAAACCAACTTTAGAAGGTTCCCAACCCCAAATCACCAAACTGGGACTTACCCTTGAAATGGGCCCCTGAAAGCCAATTTTCCCTCCAAAAAAGTACCAAGATAGATGAAAAATTATATAACGATTTTGAATCAGTGCACTTGAGGGATGCAAGTGTAGGATTCAAGGAGGATATTTGAAGAAGAAACTAGTGTTGGTTGGGAGTGATTCCTAACTAGGAGGAGTTAATGGCTAGGGTTTTATGGCTTGCCTGACTAGGGTTTTGAGAGATTGAAGTTGTACTAGATTTTGATAAGTTGTGAGTATGTACATGTACTTCATCTCTTATATATTAATGAAGTGTTTTAGCGATCTGGTTATTGTGTACTTGTAGATTTCATTTTCGTCATGTGGTGTCTTCTTGATTAGGTAATTCCAACACTTGTTATTCATTCTAATTCAACATAACATAGGGATGAAATTGTTAAGTTATTTGACTTATATCTTGAATATAAGTGGGTAGATCTATTGCTATAAATTTGGTTGTAATAAATTTATTTTAGATCTGGTATATGCATGGAAAAGTGTGCCTTGAGTGTTGTAACTTGTTGTCATTGAAGTACACTTGTTGGTCTCTTTTTTGTTGAGCCACCTAGTGATTTGGATTGAAGTGAAGTGTTTATTTTTGTTCACTTTTGTAATTCTATATTTCAAATGAACCCTAATGATAAAATCTCTCAAGAATTAGATATGGGAAACTCTATTGAGAGGTGATTTTTTTTAATTTGCAATAAAATCCATATACAAAAAATTACACATGAAGACATACAAAGATTTGACAATCTTGAAAATGAAATAAAAAAAATTGGTTATCAATCTCAATGATTTAAAAAACGCATTCCATGAGTTCTTCGTGTTTATTTTTCAATAAGCTAGGCTTAAGCATGAATTTCATTCCATTTTAGCATTTTACTTAAACCATAGACAATCTGTTGCAGCAACCAAGATCACAAGAAAAATACCATGCACAAGTACACAAGAAGTATCATGGGAAACCCTTCTCAACAAGGGAAGAAAACCCAGCCAATCCTTTGTTATACTCTTCAAGAGAAATACCTTCACCACCAATAAAACCTAACACACAAAAGGATGCTTACAAAACCTAGAAGACCAGCACCCAAGAGAGGTGCCCACTTTTCCCAAGTAGATGTAGTTGCTGGAATTTCCAAACTCACACAAAAGATATGATTCCTCAATGGGGAATTTACCTTTACTTATATTAGACTTGACCTGTCAATAGAAGTGTCTATTGGCACAACAAGGCCGACCTCTCTATATCATAATATAATTAATATTAACCAGATTAATTATCTTTTACATTAATTATCAATTACATTAAGGCGGGGCCGACCTGTACCCTTTACATTACAATTAGGGTTACAGGCAGGTTTGACTCTTAAACAATATAGCAAGGGATCTCATACACCCACTAGTACTCAGCTACTAGGGGCAGATCCATAGGGATGTCCATATCTCTGGCTCACTCCATTACACAGAAGAACCACTCTCACTAGTGCTTATCCACTAGGATCACGTTCACATGTGCTCGTCCACAGGCACGTCTAATCAACAGATCTCATTTCCCATTGCATTACACATGAGAGTCATCTAGAGTTCATCATCAACTCTTTTCTCAGAGGAGGCTAATACATCATCTTCATATCTGTCTCATGACGATGCACCCAGCACTTTGGGATTTCACACGTTCACCTTGTGCTTAGCCACAGGCACATCCAACTCTACAGATCTCCTTTCTCACTACGTTACACAGGAGAATCATCTAGAGTTCTTCTCAACTCTTTTAAGGAGGAGCTCATCTCTACGTTCCAGCTCTGTCTCAGATAGGAACCACACACCCCTCTCAGGGGCTCTTTCTCAGGTTTGTGTCCTGGAGAATGTCTCACATAGTTGCAATCATCAACACTCCCTCTCAGTTAGGGAGACATTATTCATCATGCCAAGTCTCACACGGATGTACTTTGAACTTTGTCTTGGATGTAGTCATCAACACTCCCTCTCAACTAGGGAGGTATTCTTCACCAAGCTAATTTGGTGAATATGTCTACAATATGCTCATGTGTAGGAAGGTAATGCATGTGTACTATTTTCCTTTGCATCATGTCTCTGATATAATGATATTTTATCTCAATGTGTTTCTGAAACACTGGGTTCTCAAAGAGCTTTACACATAGCTCTGGTTATCATCATAGAATTCATCTCATGATCAAGTAAATATTTCATAATCTTGTGAAGCCACATTGCTTCGCATACTCGATGTTATATACTATGCTTCTATGGTACTCAAGGCCACAAAGTGTTGTTTTCTGTTGCATCAGGAAACCATGGCAAACTTCACGGTAAGACAACAAACGGATGTGCTCTTCCGGTCCACTGTACTCTATGCTCAATCTATATAGGCATATCCCTGCAAGCTCAATTTCACACTTGGAGGCATATCTCAGGCCATATCAAATTGTGCCTTGTGTATATTTCAATACATTCTTTAATGTTATCCAATATGGCATGGGGCTTACAATCTTCCATTCTAAACTTCACTCCTAATTGGTAAGGTGTAGCATGGGGCTTACAATCTTCCATTCTAAACTTTTGTAAAATGTTCAACACATATTTAGGTTGAGAAATAAAGACACAATCATCCATATGTAAGACTTGGATGCCCAAAAAGAAATGCAAGAAACCAAGGTTAGTCATCTCAAATGTATCTATTAATTGTTTCTTTGAACTCAAAATTAAATTAACATTGCTTCTAGTAATGACTAGGTCTTTTGCATGCAATGGAACAATTATTGTTTCACTATTTACATTTAATACATAGATATTGTGATCTTCTTCACAACATTTGAAACCGAGATTAAGGAAAAAGTGGTCAATATTTTCATACGATGCCTTGGGGGCCTGTTTCAAACCATACAAGGATTTCTTAGTTGACACACAAGACTGGTATCCTTCTCAAAACTAAGGGGTTGCTCCATATAAATTTATTTAGTGAGATCACCATCTAGAAGAGCATTTTTTACATCCATGTGGTGTACCTCACATCCAAGGTGAGCAACAAGTGAAAGAATTAGTCTAACAAAGTTCATATTTGCAAACAAGGAAAAGGTCTTAGTGTAGTTGATGCCTTCTTTCTAAGAAAGGCTCGTAGCCTCCAAACAAGCCTCATGTCTTTCAATAGCGCATTCAATAGTAAATTTGTTATTTTAGACCAATCAACATTTCGCTACATCCTTTCCTTGCAGTCAAGGAACTAAATCCCATGTGTCATTCTTCATTAAGTATTGATACTCATCAACCATAACAATTTTTCCATGTAGGTCAACCATGTGCATCAACACATGCTATATCACATGTCTCTAGTACATGTGTCGTTAAAGAAACACTACCATGTTGTTTATGAGTTCTAGTTTTTCTCAATTCATTAATCTCTCCTACATCAACTCCAACAACTTCAATTATCAGGGTCATCCATCTAGGCAGACAAACCCTAATTGTTGAAGGAGTAAATGTTGGAAAGATCGTCATTTATGGACTTAACAGTGGTCCCAAAACTTGTAGTCGATTCTATTGTGGAAGGTCGAATGTAGGTTGAGTTGGATAAAGAAGTTTATTGAACAGTCGATGGTCCTATGAAGTAGTCAGTGGATCCATAAATCCTTAGAATTTCTAAAGGGTCACTACTCAACAAGCCAGAAGAGGAATTAAACAGAGTGATACCAGAGGTCTTCTCATTGAATACATTGTCTCTTCTATAGATAATATGATGTTCGATAGTGTCAAACAATATATAGGCCTTCAACTCTTCAAATTAACCCATCATGATACAATCATGACTCTTCACATTCAGTTTCTTCCTTCTATCATCTAGAATATGAACCCACACTATGAATCCAAACATTCTAATACATCCAACTGAGGGTTTCCTTCCACCCCATTTTCAACTAGGGTCACATCCCATACAACATTAATCAAAATCAATTTTAACAAACAGTTTGAGAAATAAACAACTTCTGCCCAAAACTTAGTTGATAGAACTTTGGCCTAAAGCAAACAATGTTCCATTTCGACCAGAGTCCAATTATTTCTTTTAGCGACACCATTTTGTTGAGGTGTGTAAGCTACAAATATTTGCAAAGAGATACTATTTAGTACTTTTCAAAATCCTTCACAACATATTCTCCTATAATGTTTGATCTTAAACATTTCATAGGTCAACCATATTACTTTTAATCAAATTCCCTAAATTCCTTGAACTTTTTAAATACATGACTCTTATTATTCAAGAAATACACCTAAGTATACTCTAAATAGTCATCAATGAAGGTCAATACGTACCTTGCACCAGCAGTGATGGTTTTTTCAAGAACATATGTCACTATGGACAAGTTCTAGTTGATTTTTTACTCTCCAAGCTTTCCTTATTTCAAATGCAACTTAGTGATGCTTTCCAAGCATACATATTTCACGTACTCCATCAAGGGGAACAACTTTAGGTATTCTAGTAACCATGTTGTGTTTCACAATCAATTTTAATATTTGAAAGTTTAGATGTATAAGTCACTTATGCCAAAGTTTATTTCAATCAATTGTGTGAGCTATGACTACATTCATTCATGGGTCTTTCTTAGGAAAGTCATAGAACTTATACAGTCTGTCCTTTGGGTCAAGGAAAACTTCAGCAATAGTGACAAAGTTGTTGTGCATATCCTTCTCAACTAATCGATCTATTGAAAACTCTGCCTTCTTGCAAGTTTGAGTTAGTTGGGATACAAACAACAAATTTTTACTGAAGCTAGGTACATGATACATGTTACTAATCACACCTTTATAACATTCAATCTTTCCACAACTAGAAACAATAAGTTCTTAATAATCTACTACAAACATTTATTTTTTCTATATCATTTTTAATTAAGAGAAGAGAGAAGCATATTTTTTCATATGATTGGTGCAACCAAAGTCAAGTATCCACTCACTCTGAAAAGTATAAGCATGCAAGGCCTAAGAAGAACTAACAAAAAATGTATAGTTATTTGTCTTGCCTTCTAAAATTTAGCTTTGCAAGTTGGTCAATCTTCCAACCGACATGTCTCCTACAAGTTTCTTCATTTTCTCCTCTAGGTATTTAGTCTTCTGCCAACAATCCTTCTCCATATGTCCCAATTTTTTACAATAGTGCCAGGTCCTCTTTTTTCTACCTTTCGTAGTTGAATTCTAATCGCCATGCTTCTTCTTATCATTCTTTCCAATGCAATTGCACTCTTTTTCATGTCGACTCATTTCTCTATAATTATGTCGACCTTTTTCCTTCAGTAAATGGGCATGTTGCTTGACCTCAAATTTCCCTTGATCAAGCAAATTTCCATGTGCCCTAATTAGTAAACCACAAAAAGAGTCAAAGGATTAGTCATTACCATCATCTTTTCTGGAAGTATAATTGGCACAGAATGTCAAACATAATACATCATATAGTGTCTTCAAATTCATTAGGGTCGATTCTATATGAGTTGACCATCTTTCTTGGGAAAATCCTTTCCACACTCACCCAATTTCAATTGAAGTTCCTTCACACAAGACAAGTAGTCTTCAATTCGTTCAAAAGTGAATCTCTCTACCGATCCAGGATGTTTTATTCGATGATTATAACATGAATTGCATTAAAGAACATGAACAAAGCATATGTGCAACATACATTAAGAAAGCTATGTATGTAGAAAAATATGCTATGGATTAGCTTCTCACATACATCTTTGAAGACTTCATCAATAACATATTTTTCTACATAACTAACATGAGCTAAGGAAGCATTCTTCAAAGCAATAGATGCAAAACTAGGAGGTCTAGAAAGCATATTGTCTCTCATGGTATTTGCACTAGCATTGGTCTCAATATTGAATGGTTGTTGAAGATCAGGTAGAGCTAGCATTGGTGTGGTATTGATCTTTTCTCTCAAATTTTCGAAGGCCCTTTGTTGTCTTCCTTCCCACTGACAGGCCTGTCTCATATCAAGCATTTTATTTTTATGAAAAGGATCAAAAGCATCAAAAGTGTTATACTTATCAGGGTCTTTTGTTTTTACAACCGTAAGCACAAGGTTCTTGCAAGCATTTATCGCTCTCTTCATTTGGCCTGCACTAATAAGTGATGAGATAGCTTCCATGCTATGAGCTCTAACAATATATTCCAGTCCATCTTTTGTGAGATGGTATTTGTTCTCTTTCTAAAAGAAGACAGATTTTTTGTCATAAAGATAAGACTCCCTAGTACAATACCATGGATATCCAAGGGAACCACATCCAAATCAACCTCATGTACCAACTTAGAGGCAATAGCAAACCTCAATCCACATTGCCTGGTAACCTGAAGTTTTGCATTATTATACACCCAACCATTAGCTTCCTTCTTCTTTTCCTTCTTTTCCACTCTCTTTTCATAATCTGTAAACAATTTTCCTACCATATATGACATCTGGTAGAACACCTTGTGAGAATTCTTCTCATACTTTGCACGAAGTTCTTCATCCCCCATTTTCTTTCTTCTAGTTTTACATCAAATCTCAGGGTTGAAAGTCTTAATTTTTCCTTCACCCTCTTTGATCTTGGCCCTAGTAATCATCCACACTCACAATTCAAGTCAAAGAATAATGCTCTGATACCAACATGATCTGAGATATTTTATTCGATGACTATAACATGAATTGCATTAAAGAGCATGAACAAATCATATGTGCAACACACATGAAGAAAGAATACACATGGAGAAATAACGAGAAGAAACAATTGCACAAGACTTGATAAGGTATTTTGTCCCAAAGATGGACTATGTCTTTGGACCCACTTCTCAATGGAGAGGCCTTTATATTATCTCAGCAAAATTGGTAAAAATACATGGAAATACCTCAATTCTGGCGATGCCCCAAAAATCCACTGCTCAGATCCAAATTCTGACTGCACTAGTGGACTCGTGTCGAGAAATCATGCAAAAATGACTGTAATTTCGTAAAATTTCATCATTGTCACTTTTCGGCCCTTCCTGGGCTCCCTACCTTGAAGTTGGTGCCACAATAATCATACTTCCTGTAATTAATGTAGGCTCTGCATTGAAAAATGTGCCCATAACTTTAGTGTGCAGATCCCCCCTATCAAATGACAAACTGTGGTTTAAATATTTTTTGGAGGCGGAGCTACCAACGCGCCAAATTTGGCGCATTGGCAAGTGGCATGGTTAAGTTTGGGGGAGGTATCGGGGTCAAACCCGTGGCCCTCCCCGTTGGGCATATGGTTATAATATTTTATCATATGGTTAAAAACCATATGCTATATTCATCCAGTTGGTCAAAACTTCCCGCCATATTTAACTGATGTTCGCCAATTTGTTTGGCGGGTTTGGGCTCCGTTGGTTGGTCGTCGGTCGGTCCGGTGGCCATTTTTTAATTTTGATTTTCAGACCCTAGCCCTCATTGGGCATCCGAGGGGTGCCACATTGATCTAAAAATGAAGAAGACTTGTATTCTTGAAAATATTTGCAAGTAAAATTTTATGTGTTAAAATG
>ML810026.1:59406-84207 GCA_009831015.1 Picea engelmannii
GATTCCGGACCCCCCCCCCCGCCTTTCTACCTTTAAGCGGAGGGGGGGGTCCAGAATCCGGGGCGCACCTCTTTGACGGCTGCAATTCAAGCGCCCGAATCAATGGCGTACAGGCCATCTGGGCACCCTCTGTCGTCTGGCGATTAACCTTGTGGGCCCCCTTCCCATCATGTCAGCTTATGAACCATCCTCCCTCTTGCCACCTGTTCTCTTCCTGGCCGTGCGATGAGGCTCGTGCCCTTTTACCCTTCCCTCATATTCCTACATCTGTCACTCTCCCCTTCTCTAGATCACGAGGTCCTTTTCCCATTTCACTATCCAGCCACTGCATGCCATGTGTCCCGCCTCATTCCACGTCTGCCTCCCACCGCAAGTGCACCCATTATGTATTGTATCCAGCTCCTTAGGCCTATTGTCTTCCGCCAAGTGCCCTCCTCTGTCGCCCTCCTCACACCTCGCCACTTCGTTTACGCCCTCATGATCCGACACCACCACTCCTGTCATGCGCCCCATCCTTCACGCTGGCCTCCACGCTCATTCGCCAGGCCAGTCAGTTATTCCAGGTGGCAGCGCAAGAGGCCCTCCATGTCCCAAAGATGCCAAGTTGGCCGGGCCATCCTCAATCCCGATGAAGCAGTTATTGAAGAGGTTGGTGGTGGTTAGACATCACCTCCGCCATAATGGGAAAGCACGACAATGAATTAAAGGCATGTCGATTCGTCGTTGGAACTGTCAAAGAGTTAGATTGCATCTGACATAAGTTGCACGATCTCTCAGAGGTTGACTGTCAGAAAGCCATGCAGACGCAAAGCCTTCAATGCAGTGTCTTGATTTCTATGTTGTTGTTGTTCTGAGTATATGAAGGCGTTTTAGCCATTTTTGTAGCTATCGATGGTTGAGCAGAGCTCCGGGTTGTAAATATTTAATGAAGCACTGATACTCTGGTTATGTATGAACTCTTGAGACTTCTTGCCTGATGAATGCCAATTTCTTTTACATCTTTGTTACCCTGTGTTAGAACCACTCGGAATTGGAGGATCCAATCGAGCTATAGCTGTTATAGGATGATGTTGGATAGGATCACTGTAGCAGTTATGATGTTTCTAATCAGTTCTCGTGATTTTCCTTGCGCTGAGTGACTTGGAATTGGAGGATCTAGTCAAGTCCCTCCTCAGTTTCTTGAGGCCCTGAACCAAGAATATCTTGCATTCAGATCCTTTCTCCTGCAAACTGTTGTAAGCCTGTTGCCCAAAGTCGTTTGTTCACCATTCTTACCAAGTCTTCCGCCTATTCAACTTTTAATCAACCCACTGGCTGAAGTTAGATCAAGACCTCCTCTGTTACTTATGTACCAGACCCAGCCCCTGAGTTAGAGTGATATATCCTCGAGTCTTTATCTCCATTTGATCATGCCTTTATAAACAAATCGTGACATTAAACTGATGGGTGTCAGGCTCTGCTCCTGCAAGCAATCCAGGAGTGACTTCTGAAGCTAACACCAACTTGATCTAAAAATGAAGAAGAATTGTATTCTTGAAAATATTTGCAAGTAAAATTTTATGTGTTAAAATGAAAATGGATCATCTTTGCAACACAATTTTTAATAGGATTTGCTCATTCAAGATGCATATAAACAGCAGCATAATCAATGAACAGAAAACACATAACACAGCAAATGATAAAGGAGTTCACCCCTCTCTTGGGCTACATCTCCTGGTCCAGCTTCCAATGGATCATTTGTATTATTTGCTCAAAGTGCTCAAAAATGTGATTTACAATGCCCAAAATGCCAAATAGACTACTCCAATGGCTTCAGAACGTCCAAAAACCCCTAGTTGTGCTTTTTCGGCATCTCGTTTGGCCAAAAAATGAAGAAGATAGGCTTCATGGAAGTCCCCCCTTCAAGCTTGTTGTCTCTTCATCTACAAAACGCACCCTTGTTGGCTCAACCTAGCCCACACGTATATTTAAGCATAAAAACCTAGCACCGCACACAACCGTGCAAACCGTGCAAACTGTAGGATAGTTACGGCCGCACCTAGCCCCTAACCGTCAAGGGCCAGGTCATATGACCCATGCGTCCACGCACTAGCATTAACATAGGCTCACGTTACATAAGCCAATGGTCAAAGGCCAAATGGAGGGTCATTGATATAACCGTTGGAACAAACACAACCGCGCACACGCATCCATATGATATAGTTGTGGGTTATATGTAACATATCGTGCGACCAAGGGCTGGGGCTAAGCCTCGGCCAGGTCGCACCCCAAACCACATGCATATACAAACATATATATATTGCACCATATATATAACAAGGAACAATTGATGGCACACCGGTTGGCGGCTCTTTGCCAAGTCTTTGCCCCTGCCCGGACGTCGCGAGGTCGACTCCGGCCAACGACATAAGTTTTAAACCAATAAATGGATGACACGTAGCGGCCATTAACTGGGCCATGTGTCGTCATTCCATTCGCTGCCAAACATGCCAAGTCACCTGCAAACTGTTCGAATGCATGTCTGCCACGTGTTGTACGGCCTGCCACATGTCGTACAACCTGCCACGCCAGCGTCCGTACAGACTGTACGGACTGTACAGTGAGAAACCCTTTTTTTTGCATGTTTGTAAATTTGAACAGAACGTGATATCTCTCGCTTTCGAAGTCCATTTGAACCCAAATGAGTTGCGTTGGGTTCGTAATGATGAGGTCTATGCTCTCGTTTGATTTGAAGCGATTCCAAGCACTTTGAATTTTTGAGCAAAATTTGATCCCCTGATCACACATGCTGCCTCATGATGTGGCCACATGGCACGCCCTGATTGGATGTCATCCTACCAAATTTGCTACTGTGTGTCTCCCTCCTATGTTGTCATGTGTCAAGCCATGTGTCACATTGTGACTAGGCCATGTGGCGGTCTCTGGGGTGGTGCCACGTGGTGCCTTCTAAGAGTGCCACATGGCACATTTTTATTTGGCCATTTGGCAGCCCAAAAATTCCAAAAATAGGTGACATGTGGCACGCTCTAGGGTTTCCATGTGTCCATGTTGACGTCAACATGACGGCATGCTGATGTCATAAGTACGAACTGTCATGCTTGACTTTTTCCCAGTTTGACTAAAACTTTGACCAGCCTTAACTTCTTCATATGGACTCGGTTTGAGGTGTCATTTGCATTGTTGGAAAGCTCTAGATGAGCTCTTTGACTTGGTCCCGTTTTTGTTGAGATTTAGACTTTGAATTTTTACCTTTTGGATCCTCCTGGATCACCTAAAGATGTAGGTTAGCAATGACTCATATAGCCTCATCCTTCTTCCCATCAATACAAATGTCTATTGGTCATCCTTCATATCCAAAACCACAGTTTTTGTCAACTACCATAGTGCTTTACTTTTCAACAATGTTTCCATATCTCATGCCCAAATTATGATTTTTGTGGCCATTAAGAACCACATGCTTTAGCTTGTAACTCATAATGTTAATCTACAAATTTAATCCCAAATTTAGTCTGCAACTCGAGACCATGATGTAACCAACTCCCTTGAAGTGAGGAAGGCAAGGTCCACATAGATTTTTTAGGGTGCATAACAAACTCTTTATTTTATTCCTTCTCCCATGTTCTAGTCAATTGTTTTGTTCTAATTGTTCAACTAGTCAAATGCCCAGTCGATCATCTAGTCAATCCCTTAGTTGACCACTTAATCAACCTCTTAGTCAACTCTTATAATTGACTATTGATTATCGATTGAATGTCTCGAGAAGATGCATAGGTCTAATGAACCTTCATAGCCTATTGTTCCAATAAGCATTATTATTGAAATTAATAATACTTATAATTATAATTAAAAATGAATTAATATTTGTCAATTTCATTTATTTTCTTTTTTTTTACAATTTCATTTGACATTTCTTATTCAGCAATATTTATTTCACTTCTAGCATTTATTTTCAATTTGTACACACCACTTGTGCCCACACTTCACACCTTAATCATATACTTGATGAGCATGTTGTTCCAACAAGTATTATTATTGGTGTTCTTATTATTGTTAGTAATTATAATTAAAGATGAATTAGTCTTTGTCAATTTCATTTATTTTCTTCATTTTTTAGCAATTTCATTTGACGTTTCCTTTTCAGTAATATTTGTTTCATTTCCAAGATTTCATTTCAAGTTATATGCACCACTTGTGTGCCTACTTCACACCTTAATCATATATGTTTGGTTCATGACATCAAACTCAACCTTCTAAAATTAAAAAATTAACTCATAACCAACTAAATTCCTTACTTGAGGACCAAAATAATCTTGTAGTTAGATTAAATTGTGGGATAGGCATCCAAATAGTTCACCACAATCATTTACATTGATACATAGTTGTTGTCCTTTAGGGATTTTTTTTTTCTATTAGATGTGATCAAAACCTGTTCAGCAATGGGGTGCACTCTTGAGTGTCAATGTTGAGGTTGGGGTATGTGGTTTAATGGAGACAAGCTATGTATTTTAACCTACATTTTAACCCCTTAACTATTGGAGGCCTAACCCCTTGTACACATTTGTGAAGAGGTATCTTAGTGGCAAGTCACAAATTCCTACCAGGTGGCTTTCATGTCAAGTAGGCACTTAAGACAAATAGTTTTCGGTTGTTGGGAGTTGCTCACAATGCCCCTCGCTATAATTGTGTCCATCATACCTTCACAATCTCCTTCAGTGAACTTCATCTTCATTTGTTGGAGTGATTGGAAGGCCCAAGTACTATACATGATTTGAGAGGAAGGTCGTTAATTAGAGTCTTAGTATATTATCTCTCTTTTTTCAAAACCATGGGATGAAAACTTATATATCAAAGGTTTACATGTTGTGATTTATCTAAACACACGTATAAACATGTGTTGTGCCATATAAGCACATAGTTTCAATTCAAGCACATTTTTATTTAAATTATTTTGTTTTTTCATGACACGGGAATGTACCCCTTCACTACTTTCAGTCCATCGGCCTTCCCATTCGTTTATTGGGGTCTCTCTGGCACAAGTAACTTGGAATCTCTCTACTGGAAACTTAGGGGAACTCACAACCAGGAAAACTACCAACAACAACAACAAACACTTGTTGTTACATTGAAAGTCACACAAGAGTTCACTCTTCGGGCCTAACAACCTGGCTCTTCAATCTTCAGCTCCAAAACACTCCAGCGTGCTCCAGAACTCACCCAGTCTCTTGCTCTATCTCTGATGCTCTTTTTCTATACTTTATGCTTATTGTTCATGTAAAAATGAATGTCTAAAATTTTTATGTAACTGCCCATACAAATTTCCTCTATTTTCCAAATACATTTGACTGCTCACTCTACCCAAAGTTGATTGTACTTTAGCCCCCCCATGCTCTCCAATAACTATGGGATGTGACTCCCACACCCACCCTCTTAAATGAGTTTAAGGTTTGGGCTCTCATACAATCAAAAAGAAAATTAGAAGTTATCCCCACTGATAATCAAATTTAGGAAAACGGGTTGACTTAATACCCATAATTAATTTTTCCCTTGGAACCTTCTTAGACAATCTCTTCTCTTGTGGAAAACTCTTCCCCCTTCTCTATCAATATACCCCAATAGTTGGCATCACATTCTATTTATTTAAAAACAGAAAATACATTCGCATATTACATCGCTTGGCCATAGCCACATTCATACCTACATTATGCATAAATTAAACTCGGGATTATAGTGGGGATATTACATTCCCCCTCCCCTACAATTGTAGATTTTCCTCAATGAACAACACCATGCCAAATACATATACAAATTTACATCACATTACAATATTCAAAAAAGAAAACAAAATTCTGCAATTTTTACCCTCCAACATCGGTCCCAACCAAAATCTCATATTTCACTCAACCTGTTGACCCATGGAATGTTCCCCCTTAACTATTATCAGTCCATCAGATTGTACCACTCTTTTATCAAGGCTATTAGTGTAGGTGACCAAAATCCTGAAATGTGTTTCTGGAACTCTAGCTGCCCAAAAATGGAGTCTTGCATTTTCAATTTATGTTTCCTTCAAAATTGACAAAACTCTGTGGGTATTCCTCCCGCATAGTTTCTTCATGATCCCATGTTGCATATTTAGGACCGTGGTAGGTCCATTGAACCTTTACCATCCCTATTTCTTTGTTCATGAGCACCTTGACTTTCTGGTCCAAGATGCGTACTAGTTCCACTTGGAAATCCCCTTCGTTTTCCACCTAAATCAATGTCCAATCAATTATGTGGTTAGGGTCAGGCACATATTTCTTTAATAATGATACATGAAATTAATTATGCACTCTCATGGATGCAGGAAATGCTAGCATGTATGCAACTAACCCTATCTTCTCTAAGATTTCAAAAGGCCCACAATATCTTGATGCTAACTTTGGGTAGCAATTGAATCTTAGAGAACTTCTTTTCACTTTCAATTTTAGAAAAAACATGTTTGCCCACTTTAAAATCTCTAAAAACTTTGTTCTTGTATGCATTAATTTTATACCTATCTTGGACAATGTTTAAATTATGCCTGATCCTTGTCATCTGCTCTTCCATTTCCTTTAACAAATCTAGTCCAATGATAGCTCTGTCTGTTGGGTTATCCCAACTCACTAGTGTATTACACTTCCTACCATACAATCCCTCAAATGGGCTCATTTTTAATGGCGCATAATGCCCATTATTGTAAGCAAACTCTACTAAGTGGATATAATCTTCCCATTTTTATGGTTGGTCCATCACTTATATTCTAAGCATGTCTTCAATGATTATGTTAGTCCTATTTGTTTTCCCATCTGACTCTAGGTGAAAAGTTGTACTGAGATTTAAATTTGTCCCAATGCCTATGAATAACCCTTTCCAAAAATTTGATGTAAATTTTGGATCTTTGACTGAAATGATTGTCTTAGGCACTCCATGTAGGATGGAAACTTCTTTCATGTAGATCTCTGCAATCTTTATTGCCTTGTTTTTTGTCTTCACTGGAACAAAATGGGTTACCTTGGTTAATTTATCTACCAACACCATGATGGGATTATGTTGCTTCACTGTTCTGGGCAACTTTGTAATAAAATCAATTGTAACCACTTCCCATTTCCACTCAGGAATGGGCATGGGTTGTAGCAGCCCCGCTAGATGTGTATGCTTTATTTTCACCTTTTGGCATTCTAGGCACCTAACAATATAATTAGCCACTTCTTTCTGCATTCTCGGCCAAAAGTATTGGCTTCTTACAGCTCCAATTGTCTTTTAATATCCTAGGTTCCCAACATATGGCACATTATGAATTTCCCTTAGAACTATATTTTTCATTTCTCGAGAATTTGGAACATATATTTTTCCTTTGTACATGAGGATTCCATCCTCTTTCAACTCATAATAAAAAAAAATTCTATTGTAAATTGCCTTGTTGTAATGTCTCTTTTATTTTTAGACATTGTTGATCGGAATTTGTAGCCTCTAGAATTTTTTCTTTTAAATCTATGTTGAACATGCTCATGGTTGAATATGCATTTCATGAGCTCTTATGTTGAGAGCATCAGCCACCTAATTTTCCTTGCCTTTGATATGTCATTCACTCATAAATTCCAACCATCTGTTTTTTTTTTTCATTTAATGTTGGTTGTCCAAACAAATGCTTTATACCATAGTGATTTGTTCTTAGCTCAAATATTCTCCCCATAAGGTAATGTCTCCACATTTTTAATGCATGCATAATGGCTGCTAATTTCATTTCATGTGTAGCAGAATTTATTTCATGTTCTTTTAGTTTTCTAGACTCATAGCACACCACATGATCTTTTTTACTAAGGACTCCCCCGAGCTCATCCTTGCATGCATCCATGCACACTATAAAATCTTCGTCTAGATCTGCAATCTTTAAGATTGGTGCACTTGTCAAAATATCTTTCAACTGTTGGAAACTTTCTACACATTTTGGAGTCCATTCAAATTTCACTCCCTTCTCTTGCAAAGAAGTGATTGGACTAGCAATCTTTGAAAAATATTTTATGAATATTTGGTAATAACCAGTAAGACCCATAAATGATATCACCTATGTCACATTTCTTGATGTTGTACATTCTCTAATGGCCTTTATCTTCTCGGGATCAATTGTTATCCCATCTGCTGAAATAATATGCCCCAAGTAGTGAATCTTCTTTTGATAAAAGATGCACTTACGTAGTTTGGCATACAATTTATGCCCTCTTAATACTTGAAACACCATTCTTAAATGTTGTTCATGCTCTTATGTTGTCCTTGAATAGACGATTATATCATCTAAGAAAAAATCACAAACTTGTCTAGGTACCCCCTTAACACTCCATTCATCAAGCACATGAAAATAGTTGGGGCATTTGATAGCCCAAAAGGCACTACAGTAAATTCATAAGCCCATATCTTGTTCGAAACGTTGTCTTGTTGATATCCTCTTCCTTTATCCTCATTTGATGATAACTTGATCTCAAGTCAATATTGGAAAAGATTCTTTCACCTTTTAGATGATCAAAAAGATCATCAATCCTTGGCAATGAATATTTGTTCTTTATTGTGACCTTATTTAGTTGTCTAAAATCAATATTCAACCTTAAGGTTCCATCTTTCTTCTTCATAAAAAGAACTACCCCCCCAAAGGTGACACACTTGGACACATATACCCCTTCTTTAACAACTCTTCAAGTTACATTTGTAACTCTTTCAATTATGGTGTGCCCATTCTGTAAGGTGTCTTGGACAATAGGGTAGTTCCTGGCACCAAATCAATAGAGAAGTCAATGTCCCTCTTTGGTGGCAATCCTGGGATTTCCCCAAAAACATCTTCAAAATATTTCAAGACTGGATGGTATTCAATACTTGCCACTTTATCTCTGACCGCCTCTTCCACATAGGTTGCAAAAATTTGACATCCCTTCCTAAAAATATTTCTCAGTTGTATGGATGAAATTTCTCTAACAGCTACATCTCTTAGAATTCCATGAACCTGGCCCTACTTCCCTCTCTCATTAACATAAGTTATTGTCTTGTTGTAATAGTATAGGACAACATGGTGTTTTTCCAACCAAACAATGCCAATTACACAATCATATGAACCCAATGGCATGATGTTCACATATACCTTTGTTCGGAGTCCATTAATGTCTATTGGAAAATATTTAACCAACTCGTTGATCTTTCACTTAGCCCCCGTGTCTAACTGGACTAACCAACATTTATTATGCTTACTTCTTTGCAAGTGAAATCTTTCAACAATGTTAGTGTTTATGTAACTATGGTTAGCTCTAGAATCAATTAAAAATGTTATGGGTTGGTTATCAATCTTACCTTCCACTTCAATCATGGGGGATTGACACTCAACTTGCTTGTTTCCAAGGCTACATAAATCCTTGAATGCTTCCTCCCATATCTTCATTTGTTTCAGCCTTCTGAGTGTTGTGGAAAATCCTTATTCTTCACATTTGTGAGGGCAGTCCCTATATAGTGATTTCCCTCACATCCCCAACATTGTACAGGCTGCTACCTTGGCCTTTTCCGAAATGAATTTGATGTCATGTGCTCATTTTGGGTTGACTGTCCTTGTTGATTTTCTTGGGATTTATTCTTGAAAAACGGTGACTTAAAACCTTTATGCATTTGATCCCTCTTTCCTTTCATCTTTTCATTCCAATCTTTTTTTAAGATTGGCCTCCCTCTGCTTTGTTCATAAATATGCTTTTCTCTCCTTATGGTCTCCTCCAAAGTTATGGGGTTATCATATTATATCTTGTCATTGTAGAAGGAGGGTAACCCACTAATATATCTTTGGATTTTGACTTTCTCATTCTTAATGAAGCCAACATACTTCATCAACTCAAAGAACCTCTTCTCATATTCATCCATTGTCATGCTTCCCAACTTGAGTTCAAAGAATTCTTTCATCTTCCCCTCATAGTAATGCTCTGACAAATATTTCTCCTAGAAATATCCTTTGAACTTCCTCGATGAGACCTTCCTCTCATTAAGGTGTTTTGCTTGCTTAAGTTGATCCCACCACATGGTCGTCTTTCCTTGTAAGTGGTAGTTTGAAATTGTTGTTTCTACCCTGGAGGGATAATCATGTAGCTGGAAATATTTCTTCATTTCCAACAGTCATTTCTCGGCCTCTTCTCCCTTCCTATGCTCAGCATTGAAAAGTGGTTCCTTGATTTTTCTGATTTCACCTTGCAATATGTTTGTCGTAGGCATTCTCCTCTTCCTCCTAATAGGAGACACACTTTCATGAGCTCTCCTAGTGGATTTCCTTGGGGAATGATGGCGCTTGCTCCTACTCCTTGATTTCCTGTCATTCCCATGCTCATTCCTTACGCTATGGGGTATGGATGTTATCACTTTTCTAGCACTAGTTGCTTTCTTTGTGCTAGTCTTTATTGGCTTACCTCTGCACCATTTTCAAGATTTGTAGTTATCTTCTTGAGCTTTCATAATCTTTTCATTATTAATCATATATCTCTACACTTCTCTCTACAGGCTTCTCATAGTTACAGGCTCTTGTCTACGTCTTCTTCCATTAGACTCTATCTCATCATTTCCCATACTGACATGTAGAATTATGACCTCTTCATCATGGTTGTAGGACCCTTGGGCATCCTCCATGAATGTGGTTCTCATACAGGAACCAAACTGCCTTCCTGTACCTCTAAATTGTGCAATAAAATGTGCATGCAAATAAATTTTTGTTAGACAAAAATATATACATACACAATTATGGAAAAGAATGCATAAATTTTTCTTCTCTTTAATTCCACTACTCATCTTCTTTTGCATTGTCTATAACTTAAACTACCCAGATCAATTTTCTAGGTTGATATATGGATCCTCCTCTCCCATATATTTAAAACGACTACTTTCTTTCTCAATTCTGATCTTTGAGCATAAAGTTATTGTCATTTGAATATTGCAAATCCACCCCTCTTGCACACTTTTCATTCTGGTGCAATTAATCTGAGACACCAACTTATGTTACTTGCAAAATTAAATATGTCAGGAACTAGGGAAACTTTCGTATAATAGATAGATAATAATTATGACAACAAGTTCATAACAACTCTCAGATTGTCAATCTGATGCTCTAGTAAAAAATTGCAACAATATGGAATTGACGACTTTGTCATTTTCACCCCTTTTTCTAGA
Organism: Picea engelmannii; assembly: GCA_009831015.1. Classification (NCBI taxonomy): domain Eukaryota; kingdom Viridiplantae; phylum Streptophyta; class Pinopsida; order Pinales; family Pinaceae; genus Picea; species Picea engelmannii. The sequence continues at coordinate 70,603 of ML810026.1, forward strand.
CTTGGAAATTTTATCCAAACGAGATATCTCTCAAACTACGCACTTCTGGAGAAACTTCGCTAAACCAAATTTGTATGGATTAATGAGCATACAAAATTTCGAGTAAACAAATGTTTCTAGATTTTCTACATGGGGACCCTTTTCCTCAAAAAATCACAAAAAGTGGGCCCATAATACTAGATTTTGCATTGTTTCAGCATCCCCATTCCAAAACCCTTAGAATCCATCCAATTCCTTCACAAAGTATTTTCATGTCTACTTTTATGACACTTTGTACAAGTTTCAGCAGTAATTGTGCTCCTACCACTAAGCTTGACCATGATCTTCAAAAACATGTAATTTGAATTTTATGGAAAATCATAGCATAATTGGCCAATGGCCCTCTCAGGAACTTCTGTAGCCCTCCTTTTTGCAGACAAAACCCATAAGTTTCATCTCAATCCAACTTAATTTTCTCTAGTTATTGCCAAAATATGTTTTTGGCTCCATGTTTTTTTTTAGACTATAAGACAATTTTCCCTATGTGGTATCCTTCTTCTCTCCTTCCTTTTTGAAGCCTACATGCACATCAATTAGGTATTATACACCAGTATTCAACACATTCTAGATCCACAATGTGAAATGCCAATATTTTTTTTTTTTAAATAAAAAAGGGTAGACCCTGCTATATTAAAGAGGCAAAAAGCTTTTGCAAAATGTACAGAGAAGTATGCCTGGAGTTACCAAAACTGTTGCCGATAACCGGAAACCAGCATAGGTAAAATAGAGTAGCATGATAAAACATAGAACCAAGTAGCATGATAGAACTTAAATAATGTAGCATATGTCATGCCCGAAGGAAACCAGGACAGATGTCTACAATCCAAATATACATAAAACAGTAACAAAGTAAACTAGGAACCAAGAGCATAAAACCTAAGTGCCAGGTGGCCTGTCGACCTCGTCCTGTTGCCACGTGAACCCATCCAGGATGGCAAAAGCTTGCGCGCAGAGGGGGCATTTCCGCTTAGCTGGTGGGTTGGAGAAAGCATCAAAGAGCATGTCCATACTCTGTCCCATGGTGCGGGCCCAATGCACCAGGTCAGACAAGTGGCCACGAAGGTCAAACACAAGAGCCAGGTGCTCTTCCCGGAGGAGAGACCCATGCAAGTTGCCACCCACATCCACCGATCCCTTCGCCACTCCCAAACCAACGTCGAACTCTCGCTGCTCCACAGCCACCTTTGCACCCGTCGTTCCTGCTTCCTTCGCCTGAGTGTCATAGCTGCAAACATTGTCATCACCAGGCCAGAGAATTTCTTCCACAATGCAGTCGAGGATGTAGTCGTCCTGTGCCGGAACGGGAGTGCGAGTCTCCAGAAGAGTCGCCTCAGTGGCGCGGTTCTTTTCCACTATCGTCAAGTCCTCCATGAACGGGTCTTCCACCACAACGCAGGGTGGAAACTCGTCCTCCGCTCCAACATCCTGCCCATCTTCCTGGATATTATTCTTAGCGTCACGGCTGCAACTGGCTCCTGGCTCGGCTATGGTGGCGAGGAGCGCCCGCTTCTCTGCCCTTGCTTTTTTCCTTATGATGGAGGTCGCCATAGCCAAGGCTCGCTCCAGCTGCTCTCTCCGACGCCTCTGTGCTTTGCGAGCATCCCAGGCCGCGCCATGGCGAGGTCTTCCTCTTTTCCGAGCCATGGGGAGAGAGCAGAGCGAATATAGTAAGAGGCAGGTGAGCCAAGACGAAAGTGAATTTAGTTGCAGGGCGCGAGCAGGCTTAACCTGTCTCGTTTCAAACAGAGAATGATACACCGAAAAAGCTGAGAGTCTGAACGCGAAAGGAGCTGGGCTGCACCAGAGCAAACCAACGAGAATTAGAGCCGAGGCAGGTGCAGCCCTGCTCTGTCCAGACATGAAGAAATTCATATAGCCAGGAGCCGAGACCAATTGCTCACATATAACCTCTCCCATCCCGAGTGCGTTGTGATTGTTAATGAGCGCACGAGGGAGGAGTACATCCATCCTGTGTTTGTTGCAGAGGTCGTCCCCCATCGTTAATGTTGGCTTATGGGTGGCGGCCCTCGGCATTTAAGCCCAGGCCGAGTGCGCCCCCAGCTGTCACCAAATGGCCACGTGGCACCCCATCCGGGGCTGAAATGCCAATATTTATGGCACACCTTGCACACCAATATCCAATGCGCACAACTTCTATACCACACCAATATTCAATGTGCACAAATTTTATATCACGCACCAATATTGCAATATTGAGTGCATGCAACTTTTTATCTTGCGCACCAATATCAAGTGTGTGAAAATTTTTATACAACATACCAATATCTAATGCGCACACCTTTTTATGCCACACACCAATATCCAGTGCATGCAAATTTTTATGTCACGCACCAATATCCAGTGCGCGCAACTTTTTATGTCGCACACCAATATCTAGTACGCACAACTTTTTATGTCGCACACCAATATCCAATGCACACAAATTTTTATGTTGCACACCAATATCCAATGCACATAAATTTTTATGTCGTGCACCAATATCCAATGCGTGCAACTTTTTATGTCACACACCAATAATTTTGCACTGCACAACACCAAAATTTAGTGCACATAAATCCTTTATTTTCTTACCTATTTTTTCCATATTTCCATCTTGCATAATTGCGACCATTATGAAAATGCCTGACTCGCCTATCAAATCCAATTCAATTGTTTGGAATTTGAAATGACCCCTCCATAAAATCCATTTTGAGTGCAATTCTGACTTGAATTTGCTGAGAAATTTGGGGATTTCACTCAAATTTTACCTTCTTCCCCAAATTTCACACAGCTCAAACACTAAGATGACGAATTTACCAACTTCATGTTGATATTTGGCCCATACAAGTTCGGTGTTGAACCAAAAATCTATGATACTATTCTGTAACGTCCCCCAGCTTAATTGAGGAACATTACTTGCAGAAAATACACACAAATTTGAAAATTTTCAGTTAACTAAATTCTTGTAGCTTACCAACTACGAATTAAACATGGATTTAACCATTTCATATACCAATTATTTAAATGAAGCTACATTGTGCTAGCTAACATGAATGTCACCTCCTCACTGAGACAAATCATGCACGCAACAGCCTTTGTACTACGCAAGGGAACTATTCACATCGCGCATGCAACCGACTTTGTACTGCATGTGGCAACTATTCCCAACACGCACAACAATTCGAGCACCGTGCCAAAATCCATTTTCGTTACCACTAAAATCGATTAACAAATACATTTAAACCTCAAATTATGAACAACATGACAATCAAACTCACACACTTGTCCATACTAGTTAAAAACGTAAATGCAACTAATAATTTCACCACAATAGCATATAATTCATTCTCATGCATAGAGTAAAATGCATAGTAGTTAAACTCGTGCATTAACTCAGGAAAACAGATAAACACATATTTTAAAAATAATTGTGCAACCAGTTGCTTGGGAAGTACGTTCCACCCAACCATAGACTTTTTGTTCCAAATCTCAACAACAATCCACCCCCGATTTGGGGCTAAGAATCCACAAGAAAAGGGTGTCTCTCATAGTCCACTCAAAGCTCAATATCCTACAACCCACTAGTATTCTCCTAAAACTATCATGAATTTCCTCCAACTCTCTTCCTCTTGACCTACCCAACCCAAGGAATGTACCCCTTCACTGCTCTCAATCCATTAGGTGCCCTATTTGTTTATCAGGGTCTCTTTGGCACAAGTAACTAGGAATCTCTCTATTGGGAACTCAAGCGAACTCACTACCAGGAAAACTATAAGCAACAATAGTAAACGCTTTTTGTTACAGTGAAAATCACAATAGAGTTCACTCTTTAGGCTTGGAAACCTGACTCTTCAATCTTCAGCTCCAACATGCTCCAGAATTTGCACAGCCTCTTGCTCTATCTTCAATGCTCTTTTTCTCTGCTCTCTGCTTGTTGTTCATATAAAATTGAATGTATAAAAACTGTATGTAACTACCCAAACGAATTTTCTCTATTTTTCAAAGACAGTTGACTGCTCACTCTGCCCAAAGTTGATTGTAATTCAACCCCCCCATTCTCTCCAATAACTATGGGATGTGACTCTCACACCCACCCTCTTACATGATTTTAATGATTGGGCTCTCATACACTCAAACAAAAAATTAGAAGTTATCCCCAACGATAATAAAATTTGGTTGAATTAATACCCATAATTAATTTCCCCCTTGGACCCCTCTTAGACACTCTCTTCTCTTGTGGAAAATTAATCCCCCATATATGTCCATATCCCCCAACAACTAACATCACATTTTATTTATTTAAAGACAGAAAATACATTTGCATATTACATCGCTTGGTCATAGTCACATTCATATCTACATTATTCATAAATTAAATTGGGGATTATAATGGGGATGTTACACTTTATATCTCTTAACTCCTAAAAACCCATATCATTCCTAATTCCCATTACCCTTAAACCCTACCCACTAACCCCCAACCATGAACCCTTACAATTGTTAATCCATGTAATCCCTGACTCCTTACCTCTATCACCCATAACCTATATCATGTATAACCCATAACCATCATAACCCCTAGACATTATAACCCTTAGCTAGTAGAACCTATTATTCATAATCCTTAAACCCCTAATATGCCTTACCAATATCCCCATGAAACCCATACTATTATCCCTTGACTACGAACTCATATAAAACTTAACATATATGTAACTCTTATTGTAACTTATAACCCATAATAAAGATTAACCTCAAAGCATTGTAACCACCTAACCTGTATAACCCCAACCCTTGTAACTCATATTATATATGAGCTTTGATACTTAACCACTATAACACTTAACCCTTGCCACCATTAATCCTTATAACCCTATAATCGCTAGTCCATCATACATATAAGTCCATGATGTCATTATCCTAGTTATGAGAAAGCCTCATAAAACCTGATAGGGTGGAATCCCAAGTCATTTTCATCATTTGTTTGGTTATGAGCAAGCCTGATAGAAATTGATACGGGGAATCTCAATTTTTTGTTGTCATTCTCCTGGTTATGAGAAAACCTCATAGAAATTGATAGGGGGTGATCTCGAGTTATTAATATTATTATCTTACTCATGTGTCAAACTCACTCAAACTCGTGTTCACAAACTCATAACAATTATAAACCCTAACTAATAACCCTTACAATCCATACCTCTTTTAAACTATAACATCTATCACCCCTAACACCTATGAAACCTAACCTCCACAACTCCTAGCCATAAATCTTCACTATTATCAACGTTATAAATCATAACTACAACTATCACCCAAAACTCAAAAAGTTATCACCCCCAAACTCTATCTTCTATTAAATGTAACCCTAACACCTATAATCTCAATCCCCCATAATCCATAAACCTTAACATCTAATCCTTGACACCCCTAGTTGCTTTATCGTTTAACACCTACAATCCCTAACCTAGTAATGCCCCTCAATCCTTATAATCCTAATCCTTGGGCACTTTAAACCTTTACCCATATAATTAACTAATTTTCAGTGTTGTTGCTACATTTGTAAACAATGGTGGGTTCATTGAGTTTTTCATCTTCGTTTGATTCAGAGTCTAGCTCAATAAGTTAATCTAGCAATAACCTAAATTTCATAAATGTCTTATTGCAAAAAATCACATATCTTTATTAGAAAGATTTTGATGTTCACTCATAAGTATTTCCTTTGTATTTTTTCATGCAACGTTCTAGTTTAACATTAAGTAGTTCCTTCTTCTCTAGCACAAGATCTAAGGTGTCTACTAGTTCATCCTTTGCTCGAGATGTAAGTTCATAATTATATTAATTAGATTATAATGTTTGGTTAAATATGGCGTGTGTATATTTAAATTTCATGCTTATTACACTTATTATCTACATATTCAAAATCCAATGCCAACTGTCTCTCGTGTTGGTTCTTCCACACCATGTATCAAAAGGAATGAATGTAAACTAATAAATTATAAGGAATGTAGTTTATGAATTTATGATAAGGCGCTTTATGATGACCAATAATGTGATTAATATATCTATGTATATGTATATGGTTTGCAAGAAACCAGTAAAAGTTCCTCAACTATTGACAATGATAGGGTTCATCCTCGAATTAGAACCAAACATTGAAGAATACTACCTAGGAGATGTATATGCAACAGACCTCAATATCCAAGACCTAATATGCTACATGGTCAACTTTTTTTTCTGGAAAATTGTGATATGCCATCTTCTAGCAGATGAAGTTGCAGTTCATCATTGGATTGGAACCAAATATATAAGGGTACTAACTAGAATACATATATGCAACAAACCTCGATATTCAAGACCTAATACGCTCCATGATCAACTTTTCTGGCAAATTGTGATATGTTATCTTCTAGTAGAGCAGCAAATTCAAAGGTAAATGAAGATGATCCTTTAAAGTTATACTATGAAGCATTAGTGGTGTGGTTGTTTCAATTGTAAAGGACTAAAGAACCGTAGATCACATATTGTAATGGAACATTACTAACATGATAGACTCCCTATGAGAGCTAGACTTTTGCTTCCTACCATTGTTTCAAACCCCATAGATCATGTAGTGTTAGGGACCTAACCACTCACGTAGGTATAATAATATATTTCCATGTAATAAAGGTCAATATTAATAAGGCCTAGCAATAAGGAAGAATAAGTCCAATGTAAGAAGACCTAATAGAAGCTTCCGCTTTTAGAAGGATCTTCCTCTAGATGTTCTTTGATAGACATATTTAGTATAAATAGGAGTCGAGGGTATGAGAAGTTTTGTCTTGGATATTATTGTAATAGAGCTCTGCTCTACTGAAGGTTTCCCCCTCGAAGAGGCAAGTGAACATTGCTCTCAGTAATCAAAGTGCTCTTTTTGGATTTATTCTGGTATCATTTTGGTATTATTGTGGTGTTGTTCTGGTTATATTGTTGTCCATATGCCATTTATAGCTATTTATTTATGTTTTGCATACTTTTTATATCTAGAATACTACAAGTGGTATCAGAGCACCTTCCTTGGCAGAAAATTGTGGGTGAAATTTTTTTTCAAGGTAGAGATGTATCTCGTCGTCTTTCAGCTACAGATATTTGTCATTACATGCATAAACCCGCAGCCGAGGATTCATACACATAGGAAATACAAGTGGTACTTAAGCGCACATCTGTTGGCCACCCTTATAACCCCTGTTGGTACCCCTTCGAGTGGTAGCGCATCAGACAGCACCTGTATACGGATTGACCTAGATCTCTTGAAGCCCTCCATAGATAAACCAATCGGTCACCTGACTGCTATAGTGCCACCAAGAACAACACTCAAGAAGATACTCTCTAGTACCTGGGTAGTCGGGTAGTATGACTAAGGGTACGGTCTAGCCTCCTTAGTTGGTGCCCTGAGATATTGGGCCGAGTACTATTGTTGGACCCCGCACGTATATCAGAGAGCTATAGCACAGGGCAAACCCTTGTGTGTAGAACCCTTGAATACCCTAACCCTTGGGAAGGAAACAGAAATAGAACCAATAAGATCTATTACCGTGCTATAGTGTCTTCTACGTTCTGGTTGTGAAATTACTACACATTTCTTTATGTTAATCATTTGGGAATTTCGTCACTGCAACATTCTTCAAGGCGGAGTATAAATCCGCAGGAGTAAAAAATAAAAACAAGTATAGTAGTCCCGCCGGCACACTTATTTGGGACCTATTCCATTGGATTCCCCTTTTCTCCCTAATCACAGTCATACCCTTCATTTTTAATCCTTTTTTTTCAGTGGACCCAACCCCTTCCCAGTTTCCCTATTTTGTCGTCGACCCCTCTCCAAATGGCCACCCCTCGCAACCAAGATCTCCAAACTTTCGTCAATCAAGCCCATGTCTCCATCAAACATCTCACATCTCAGATGGATTTCACCAATTCCCGCATTAACAACTTGGAAGCCAACCTCACAATCCAATTGGCCTCCCTCCAAAATGATGTCAATCAATTGTTGAATCGCCCTATGGGTCCTTCTTCATCAACACAACCTAATGTTATTGATTCCTCTCAGTCTCTGCATTTTCAGTCCAACTCATTTCATCGTGAACCTCTTCTTCCCTGCATAGAGGTCAGTAAATTTGATGGATTTGATCCTACAGGTTGGGTCACTCAAATGGAGCATTATTTTTCTTTGCATGGTATTACTGACGAGTTTGACAAACTTCGCTATGTTGTCCTCTATCTAGATCATGAACGCTGGCAATGGTGGCAATGGAGAAAAAATCCACGTCAAGGGTATATTGCCTGGACCCATTTTGTTGCTAAGATCTATGCCAGCTTTGATATTGATACCCACTATCTAGGTCATTTGACCAAGTTGAAACAGTCGGGCACAGTGGAAGACTTCATCACTGCTTTTGAGCATTTGGCCTTTCGAACAGAGGGCATGTCAAATGCGTTCTTCTATGAATGTTTTATCAATGGTCTCAAGGATGAAATCTGATCCCAGGTTCTCATGACCCACCCTCCCACTTGGTTGGAAGCTACTCAACATGCTAAAGAGGCCCAACAAGTTGTTTTTTCCCAAAACAAAAAACCCCCTTTTGTTCCTCACCCTCGACCCGCTAATCCTAACCCCCATGTTACTCCCCTCAAGGTCTAGAAACTAACTAGGGATGAAATGGTTGAATGCCAACTTAAGGGTCTTTGTTATAATTGTGATGAAAAATATTTTTCGGGGCACAAGTGTAAGGAAAAAAAACTATTTATGGCCATCCCAGAAGATGTTCCTGAAGAGGATGTGACAGTTCCCCTTGTTGAAGAACCTTCTCTTCCCGATGCCACCCAAGAGCCTGTTGACCCACCTGAAGTTGACCCACTTATTTCCCTCCATTCCCTCACTGGCTTCTCATCCCCCCAAATGCTCAAGCTCATTAGCTTCATTAAGCACAAGAAGGTCATCATCCTTTTTGACAATGGTAGCACCCACAATTTTATTCATCGTTGCATTGCCCAAGAAACCAATTGCTATATTCGTGTTGTCAATAATTTTCAAATCATGATAGCCAATGGTGGGTCCATGAAATGTGGTGGGTCGTGTGAAAATGTTCATCTTCAAATTGGACACTACCAACTGAAATCTCATATGTTTTCCATTGACATGGGAGGTTGTGACATTGTGCTAGGTGTTGAATGGTTACACACTTTGGGTCCCATTCTTATGGATTTTAAGGAATTAACCATGAAATTCCAATAGGAAGGACAAAAGTCTCAATTCCAAGGTCTCACAGCTAGTTCTCCTGAGATCATTAGTTCCCCTTGTATGAAAAATCTCCTCAAGAAAGGCCACTTCGGTATCATTGCTCAACTCCATTATATTCAAGCCATTGAGACACCCTATGCGCATCCTGACCTCCAAGCTGTCATTTCCAAACATCAAGTTGTTTTTTCCACCCCTCGGGGCCTTCCTCCTTCTCGTGGTGTTCATGATCATTCCATTCCCCTTGTTCCTAGCACTCTTCCTCCCAATGTTCGCCCTTATCGCCACCCCTTTGCCCAAAAGAATGAAATTGAGAAAATAGTGCAAGAATTTCTCCAACCGGGTGTTATCCACCCTAGTACCAGCCCTTATTCTTCCCCTGTGGTCATGGTACTTAAGAAAGAAGGTACTTGGCGCATGTGTCCCAACTTTCATGTCCTCAATAAGCTCACCATCAAGGACAATTTCCCCATTCCTGTCATTGATGATCTCTTGGCTGAGCTGAGTGGTGCTCGGTACTTCACTAAACTTGATATGTGTTCTAGCTACCACCCAATACCTATGCAAGAAGCTGACATACCCAAGACTTCCTTTCAAACTCATGAGGGTCACTAGGAGTTTTTGGTCATGCCCTTTGGCCTGTGTAATGCCCCCTCCACCTTCCAAAGCCTCATGAATCATGTCTCCTGTCATTTTGTCTTAGTTTTCTTTGATGATATTCTCATCTATATTAAAACTTGGCAATCTCATCTTTCCCATGTGGATCAAATTCTCCTTCTACTCTCACAACACCAACTTTTCCTCAAACAATCTAAATGTGATTTTGGCGCTTCGAAAGTTGAGTACTTGGGTCATCTTGTTGGCAAGGTCAGTGTCAGGGTGGATCCTAAAACGATTGAAGCTATGAAAGATTGGTCTCACCCAAAGACTCTCGAACGTTTGCGTGGATTTCTGGGTTTAACAGGTTATTATCGCAAGTTTATTAAGAATCATGGGAAGATTGTGGCACCTCTCACTACTCTCCTTAAAAAGAATTCTTTCACTTGGACTCTAGCAGCTGCTCAAGCTTTTCAAACCTTGAAGATGGCCATGTGCACCACTCCAGACCTGGCCCTTCCTGATTTCACAAAGACCTTTGTCCTGGAAAGTGATGCTTCCGAGAAAGGAATTGGCGATGTCCTTATGCAAGAGGGTTGACCTTTGGCCTTTACCAGCAAACAATTGTCAGAGCGAAATTTGGGCAAATCAATCTATGAAAAGGAAATGTTGTCTATTTTGCATGCTGTGGATCTTTGGCACCTGTATCTATTGGGGAAATGCTTCCAAATTAAGACAGATCATCAAAGTCTCAAGTATTTTCTAGAACAATGCCTTTCCTCCCCCGAGCAACAAAAATGGGTGACTAAGCTCTTTGGATATGATTATGAGATCATTTACAAGAAAGGAAGAGACAATGTGGTTGTTGATGCACTTTCCAGAGATTATGAAGATGAAGGGTCCCTTTTTTCTCTCTCCTTCATTGTACCAGATTGGCTCTAAGTTGTTCACCAGGAATGGCTACAAGATCCCAAAAGTTCACATCCAATACAACAATTGCAGTCCAATTCTCCAGTCTCCCCAGGGTACTCTTGTCTCAATGATGAGCTTTGATACAAAGGTCGTTTGTATTTAAGTACACAGTCAAAAATTAAATTCACAGTCCTTTTTGAGCTTCATGCTACACCCACAGTTGGGAACTCGGGGTTAACAAAACCTATGACCAAGTCAAATGTTATTCTTTCTGGGATGGTATGAAACAGGACATTCATAATTTTGTGGTTGAATGTGATGTGTGTCAATGCAACAAGGGTGAAACAGTCAAATCTCCTGGCACACTACAACCGCTTCTGATTCCACCTTCTATTTGGCAGGATATCTCTATGGATTTTATTGTAGGCTTACCTAAATCGGGCAATAAATCATTCATCATGGTGTTAGTTGATTCTCTTTCCAAGTATGCTCATTTTTGTTCTATTCAACACCCATTTACAGCATCCACTATGGCTCAACTTTTCATGGATCGGGTCTTCAAGCTTCATGGCATGCCACATTCTATTGTTTCTTATCACAACCCAACTTTCATCAGTAATTTTTGGCAAGAATTGTTCAAGCTCCAAGGCAACCAATTGCATCTCATCACATCATATCATCCCCAGATTGATGGTCAAACTGAAGTGGTCAACAAGTGTTTGAAAACATATTTGAGGTGTTTTGCATCGGAAAGGAAAAATCAGTGGCCTCAATGGTTACCACTATTTGAATGGTGCTACAACACTTCTTACCATACATCTACCCACATGACTCCTTTTGAAGCGGTATATGGAAAAAATCCACCTTCAGTTCTCTCATATTTGTCAGGTGTCTCGAAGGTCCAAGCAGTTGACCAAATGCTTACAGTTCGAGAGGCTATTCTCCATACCCTCAAAGAGAATTTGGTCATGGCCTAGAATCACATGAAGCAATAAGCAAATCAAGGTCACTCTGAACGTCAATTTGCAGAAGGGGATCATGTGTTTCTTCGACTGCAACCTTACAAGAAAAATTCCCTCAAGGTTGATAATTGTCAGAAACTAGCGCCCAAATTTTATGGTCCTTATACAATTCTCAAGAATGTGGGTCAGGTGGCCTATCAGTTAGCTTTGCTCAGTCATTCTAAGTTCCATCTTGTTTTTCATGTTTCCTGCTTAAAGAAGGTGATTGGAACTAAGTGCCAAACTCAAACCAACCTTCCTGAGTTGGACGAAGAAGGCTCCATTTGGCTACATCCACAAGCATTTTTAGACCAGCGTGAGCGTTGTCTTCATCAGTGAACCATCAAGGAAGTGTTAGTCCAGTGGAAAGATACAACTCCAGTAGATGCCACTTGGGAACCAGCTACTATTCTACAACAATTTCCTCATCTCAAGCCTTGAGGACAAGGTTGTTTTTAAGGGGGAGGACATGTTAGGGACCTAACCTCTCGAGTAGGTAGAACAATATATTTCCATGTAATAAAGGTCAATATTAATAAGGCCTAACAATAAGGAAGAATAAGTCCAATGTAAGAAGACCTAATAGAATCTTCCACTTCTAGAAGGATCTTCCTCTAGATTGTTCTTTTGATAGACATATTTAGTATAAATAGGAGTGGAGGGTATGAGAAGTTTTGTCTTGGATATTATTGTAATAGAGCTTTGCTATGCTGGAGGTTGCCCCCTCGAAGAGGCAAGTGAACATTTCTCTCAGTAATCAAAGTGCCCTTTCTGGAGTTATTCTGGTATCATTTTGGTATTATTTTGGTGTTGTTTTGGTTATATTGTAGTTCATCTGCCATTTCTAGCTATTTAATTATATTCTACATACTTTTTATATCTGGAATACTACATGTAGAGTGCACATGGATTCATCTCGTCCTCAAAGTGTCATCCAGGAAAAGATGCATTATAAGGAAACCATTCAAATATTTTTGAAGTGCTAAAGATTCCTCATATTCTTAGAGTGCAAATAATGCTTAGGTCACTAGGAGGAAAAAATATGTAAGAATACAAAAATTATCCAAGCCTTTTACCAATAAACCAATAACTTTGAAAAGTGTCGGTGATGCAGAACTCCTAAACAACCTAGTGCCACTATATAAAGAGTCATACAATATTTCCACATGTGGTGCATGGCCTACATCTATGACATTTCCCACTATATGAGAGTTTTTCTCATATTGTGACTACAGTTTCATGATTTCCCTTTCTAAAATTAAAGAAGCAAACTTAGGCCTATATATCTACATGTCAATTGTGTGTGTTCACAACTAGGGAGAGATTACATTATTACCTTTTTGTGGACCTCATTGTAGATGTAATGACTATTCTAAATTGGCATCACTCAAATATTCTATGTATAAGTAAAATATGTGCTTGAATTCATTTGAAAATAAAATATTAACATGGGAACATTACAAGATTTCTTAACAGCTAAAAAAAATAATGTAGAAATGCAAACTATATCTTTGTTGAGACAATTAATGACAAGGGAAGTTTAATGTCTAGGATTGAAAAGTTATATGTTTTTGTAGCTGCAAATCATAATTTGCTTGTTGGATATGAGTTGTTAGTGACCTATAGTTTTTCTAGGTCTATACCTATTCGAAAACAAAGACATGGAGTGAATCTTCCCTTAAAGGTATCAATGGGGTGGAAGAAGAAGGTAATAAAATGATGTGTTGGGATATAAGGCTTACTATGTAATAAACTAACTTTATGACTTTAGGATATGTTAGGGTT
>ML810026.1:91713-109108 GCA_009831015.1 Picea engelmannii
AGTTGAACAAACGAGAACCAATGTAGGTGATACTCAACTTGAGACTACATTATACTCAAGAAACAATCATAGCATATCAACTAAAGACAATGGGGAGAAGGAATGTTACTATTGCAAGAAAATAAGTCGCATAGCTTGGAACTGTGGATTTTGAGCCAATGACATTCTCAAGGAAAAATTCAAAGACAAGCCACATGTAGCTAATGTAGCCATTGTTGAATATCCACTAGATGATGACAGTGGCAATGATCTTATCGAAGAAAGGATATTCTACACATTTTAAGAATCGTTCACTTTGAAGATGGGAATGGATCTAGTTTAGATATAGCTCAACATGGATGGTTGCCCAGATAGTTCAGGAGTTTGTGAATCTTGGGAATTATACCCTTATAAGGTTCATGCAATAATTTGATGGAGCATTATTGATGTAGCTCAACATGGATGGCTATCCAATAATTCAGGAGATCCACAATTCAGGAGTTTGGGGAGGTGGAATCCGAAAACTTAAGAACTTAGCTTGGGAGCTACACCTTTACAAGGGTTATGAGGTAGCTTGATGGAGCTCTACCTGGTCCAAGAACCGTTTTCAAAGAAGAAGCTTCTAAGAATGTTTGTTTATGATGTTTTAATTTCTAATTAGTGTGTTTTATCTCCAATTAATATGTTTCATTTTTAGTGTTGTAAGCATTAAGAGAGGGTGTGAGGATAGAAGGCTTACTATGTAATAAAGTCACTTCATGACTTTAGGATATGTTGATGTTCACTTTTTGTGTAAAGTGATCTATCCCACATTCATAAGTGGAAATGATTTGCTTAGTGGACAGTGATATATAAAGAGATAATCTACATTGTAACAAGTGCACCAATTTCCCATTCATAATATCATATGTTTTCATTGTGACTATCTTCCTTTAAGTTTAGATATGTGACTCAACCCTATCTAGGATTTCCTCATTTAATGATCTAGCTCATTTTGTAACATGATGTTATATAACTTTTCAACTTTAAGAGTTTGTATTGATGAAATATCGAAAGACTAAGATGTTCATTTTAAAAATGTTTGTTTTTTAAAATGATTTTTGTGCAACATTCTCATGAAGCTTTGTTCAAATTAGTTATTGCCTTGAATATAATTTTATCTATTGTATTGGGAATAATAAACACAATGTATGTTTGCTCATACGATGTCCATTTTTATAATAATGATAATAGAAATGATCATGCTAGTATCATTATTGTGCATTTTTAGGATGACATAGGGGATGGCGAACATGTTACTACTGCACCTCTTCCATTTCATCTCATTGCTACTTCTTAGAGAGAGAAAAGTGTGTATGGGTGAACCATTTCCCAGGAAGAGTATAATGAGTTTTTCAATGCACCTCATTTACAAGATCCACTTCCCAATTCAAATTATATCGTGTCTAATACTTAAAGTTCAATTAGCATTGATATAAATGAATAACATGGGGAAAACAATGTGAATATGAACAATGGAGGTGATATTGTACACGATATACACATTGCCAACCAAATGTTACATGATGCTTTTGAGAGGGAATGCATTCATGTAGTTGGTGAACATGAAAAAGATATGGATGGAGGCACTATAAACCATGACATTGAAATTGAGCATTTAATTTGGGTTACACAAACACCTCTTTTTTACAATACTCTAAGTCGATTGTTGTTCTAATGCTTTATAATTTAAAAGCAACATATGATGGTCAACAATAGATTTATGTCTTTGTTAAGGTATAAAATGTGATGTGTACTAAGTATATTGTGCATTGCAAGTTCTTTAATCTTGTTAGCTTGTTTGTTGTTAGTTGATTATTAATGTTAGTTTGGAACAATGTGTTGTCAGATAATTTGTTGCCATTGGATAAGATACTTTCTAGTGCATTAAAGGTGCTATAAAATTGTTGTCATTTTTTGGTGTTGATTACGAAGTATATCATGCATGTCCAAAAGATTGTAACTTGTACAAAGGACAACATAAAGATAAGTTTGTGTGTCCAAAATGCAAAACAATTTGTTATTGCTCGAATATAAAAGGGAAAAAATGTCCCACAAAAAGTATTATATGCCACCTACTCATAATTCTAAGGTTGCAATGCATGTTTCATTGTAAATATTTAGTTGAGCATATGGATTACCATGCAAAAAATAGGAGTGGATAAGATGCATTGTCCATTCCTATGGATTATGAGGCAATGAAGCAAATAGAGAATACATTACCTAGAAACATTTTACACGAGTGATAAAGTATAAGACCGGGATTAGTGAAGGAGGGAGTGAATCCATTCTCTTTCTAATCTACAAATTATATAATTTGGTTCATTCTATTAATAAATTATAACATCCCTCCTTGGATTGTTGTGCGAAAAGAATATGTGATGTTGTCTCTTACTATGCTTGGACATCAAGTTGGAGAAACGAACATCTATTTGAAATTGTTCATAGAGGAAATCTTGTTCATGTGGAATGGCATTCTTATGTATGATATTTCATGATCTATATGTGAAATATTATTTACGTTGCATGGTGTGATTTGTTGGACAACCCATGAGTTTCTAGGGATAGGAGTATGCTCAAGTATAATCTTTCTTTTGGAACAAGGAGAATGATTTACTAATTATAATTCATTGGGGTTCATCAACAATTGATGCATTTTGTCATTTTTTCTTACTTTTGTGGTTCAGGACTAAGAACAAAAGGATTATTTGCCTATCCATGTTGTGGCGAGAAAATTTGTTCAAGGTATTCTAAAAATTTTCATAAGTGTGTCTATGAAGGACAAAGTGTTACGACAAGTCATAGCCATTGACGACTACTCTTACGTCGGGATCAACTACAGAGGGGATCCAGATATGCCTTTGCCACCAGGTTCTGCCTACGGTGATATTGGTAAGAAATGTTTTTATATATTTCACTTTTTTGTGTTTTTTCAAAATAAAAAAACGCAAATAACTTTGAATGCTATCAAGTATTAACAATTGCTTTGTCACGCAGATGTAGGTCCGGTACGGCCAGAGGGATTCCCAAGACATCGATGGAGGAGTCGGGGAGATGAGCACACGGGAGGAGATGTAGATAGAGTGTTTCAGAATGTGCAAGGGAACATATCTTGATTGATGTAGAGGATTCCTATGGTTCAAGTGGAGGATCTGTTAGAGGCTATGCAGCAGCAGGTGGTGGGTGTACCTCATCTGGCATCTCGCAAACACCATAATGTGTTATAATGACACGCATCCGGTGCCACAGGTGTAGATTCCATGGTCATATATATATCAGCCATATATGTATTTTTAGGGTGTGAGCCCCATTTTGTACTATGACACCATATTTTTTGAAAAGATGAAATATAAAAAAAATCGGTCTTTGGATTTAATTATATATGTTACAATGTGTACATGCATGAATGTGTTTTCTTTGCTTAGTTATGAGACAAATTCCAATCTAAGTAGCATATGCATCAAATACATGATTATAACTGCTATGTATGTGATTATAAGTAAGAAAATCAAAGTATCGTTCCAAAATTCATACCCCTAGGAATCATCGGAGTATAGTAGGGTCTCGTGCATGGTAACTATCGTTTAAGTGACATACGACTAACTGGGAGTCTAGGCGAACCTCTAAAGACTGAATACCATGTGAAATGGTGTTGTGTAATAGTTCTATAACGACGTTATACTCAGCCACATTATTCATTGATGGCTCCAAACGAACGCCACCTGAAGACACCAGTTGGTCCTCGGGTGAGTAAATGACCCAAGCGGTGAAAGCCATGTTTCGTGTATGATGACTGGCACCATCTGCGAATCCTAAGTAAATTTAAGACTCCCTTGACATCTGCCAACCAAGGGAAAACTTGATAAGCAAGCCGATGACACAAAGGAAAAGATATATATATACACACTAAGATACACTAATATGCAGAAGGTCACGCCCAAGCTTGATGGCTTCCCTGTAATACCTTTTAAGGTAGATCCCATTTATGGGCTCATCCAGCATATTCCCCTCATAATATTCCAATTCATAGGCTCCTTTCTCTAAAACATGTCGCACGATATAAGGACTGTGCCACATGGGGTTGAACTTGCCTGCCCCCAACAGCTCTTTGGTTGTGTCATACAAGAGAACCAAGTTCCCCTCAGTGTATTGTCGAGGAGAGATAGACTTATCATATTGAACCTTAACACGTCGTTTATTCACTTCTATAGTCGTAGAGGCATCTCGACGATGCTCATCGAGACGCTCTAGGTGCACAAGGCATTCTTCAAGTTTATATGTGTCAGGCAGGAGCTCAATTGCCAACTTGAGGGAAGGGATTCTGCATTCAATCGAAAGAATAGACTCCACGCCATGTACTAACTAAAAGGAGAAAAAACAGTGGACGTCTTTATCGAGGTTCGATCTGCCCAAAGTGCAGGGTACAGCATTAGATACCATTCAGAATTACTCTGGCTAACAGCTTTCTACAAGATGGTCTTGAGAGATTTATTCATCACTTATACTTGTCCATTTTCTCGGGGATAATAAGGGGAAGAATGACCATGCTTAAACCCCAGTTTTAATTCTAAATCTTTCATCATTTCATTCTGAAAGTTACTGCCATGATCAATCACAATCTCTTTTGGGATTTCGAATCGGGATATAATTTGGTTGAATACGAAGAATGCTACAGTCTTACCATCTAATTTAATGATAGGCATGGCCTCTACCCATTCAGTGAAGTAATCCATGACCACGATGATATGTTGATTCCCCCCAGCTGAAGTTGGGTTACAGTCCATAAAATATACACCCCACTTGGTGAAGGGACCAACAGTGATGACTGGGTGAAGAGGGGTTAGATGCGAGCGCATTTTCCGAGTGAACACCTAACAAGGGTGACACTTCTTGACCACCTCAACATAATCTTTAAAAGTTGATGGCCAAAAATAATCGTCTCGCAATATTTTTTGGGTTGTTGCAAGCCTGTATAAATGACCACCATAGGCCCCATTGTGGCAGTCATTGAGAACCAACTCAGATTCCTCATGAGTCAAGCAATGACGCAAAATGTTATCTATTCCTCGACGATACAAAGTGTCGTCGATGATAAGGTAAATTTTAGCCTGATGATGTCTACGTCGTCGATCGTCTCTCGACAGATGTTGGGATAGCTTCAAGGTTTGAAGATAAATTAGAATGTCTCCATACCAGGGGTCCGAAGATGATATAAGGAAGATATGTTCATCTGCGAATGAATCATCATGAAAAATGTACTCATCAAGTTGAGGGAAGTATGATATCAACTCGACAAAAACTAGCGATTTCTTAGACTTCGTCGAAGCAAAATCGAGATCAAATTCTTGCAAAATAACAATCCACTTATTGTATTTCCCCCCTATGATACACCTGGTGAGGACATATTGAAATGGACTGATATTTTTAAGTACGGAAGTTTTGCAAAGTAATATATAATGTCGTAATCTTTGAACAGCATGTACAGTGGCCAAGGCTAGTTTTTCTACGTGAGAGTATTTAAGTTCAGGACCGACTAAGTTTTTACTGAGATAATAGACAATGTGCTCATGGAGCTCATCATCCTCCTAAACCAGAACCATACCAGCCGTCCCTTCGGACGTGGCGACATAAATCAAATAGTCTCTACTATAGTATGGAGGTTTCAACAAAGGTGTCGATACCAAAGATTTCTTAAGAGCATCAAAGGATTCATGGGCTAGCTCATCCCATATAAACAGAGTATCCTTCTTCAAAAGATGCATGAAACCCTTAGTTAAATTGGCATAGTTCACTATGAATCGACACAAGAAGTTAGCCTTCACACGTAAAACTTGAAGTTGCTGAATGTTGCGCGGGGGAGGCAATCAAAGTATTTCCTCAACCTTCATAAGATCTACCATGATCCCATGCTCAGATACCAAGAATCGTAAAAGATAGCCAGACCTAATGTAGAAGATGCACTTGTGAGTGTTCAAACAGATGCGATAGTAACGACATCTCTCAAACACTACTCGAAGATGAGTGGAGTGATCCACTATCTTGCGAGAGTGAGCAACGAGATCATCGAGGTAAGCTTCAACAATATGCTTGAGATCGTGAAAAGCAAAGTTCATGGCACGTTGGAAGTTTGCTCCGGCATTTTAAAGGCCGAAAGGCATTTTCTGGTATGAAAAAGTACCCCAAGGAAAAATAAATAGCATCTTATGTTGATCCTCGGGTTTGAATTGAATTTGATTATACCCTGAAAATCTGTCCATAAAAGAAAAGACTTTGCTTCCTGCACACTCATCAAGAATCTGGTCAATGAAAGGAGTCGGGAAGTCATCTTTTGGACAAGCCTTGTTCAAGTCTTGAAAATCCATACATACACGGATGGTTCATTGTTTTTTATTCACGGGAACGGGGTTGGACACCCATTCAATCAAAGGAACCAGGTAGATGAAACCAGCATTAAGTAGCTTCTCTACCTCTGCCTTAATAGTAGGGGCCTTCCTAGGATTAATAACTCTAAGACGTTGTCAAACATGTCTAGCATCTGGATAAGTCTTGATCTCATGTTCGAAAATGTTGGGGTCGATACCTAGCATCTCTTCATACAACCAAGTGAATACATCACGAAATTATTTGAAGAGATCATTGTAGATCTGAATTTCTCCAGGCGAACAATTCGCACCGATATATACATTCTCAACTTTGCCAGGAATTTGAGAGATGTCGATCGTGATGGTAGGATAAATATTCACCATGTTTCCTTCGACATAAATACCATGTATATCTAATGGAACCACGGCGTGAACGACCATCTCACTCAAGGTAGATCTAAAGTCATCATGTTCGATCCTGACAAGCTCTGGGACGAAATAGGAGCAATGATGCATATCATCTCAAGGGCTATCGGGACCATACATGGCCTCTAAGATGGCTTCATCTGAGGGTGAAGTATCGTTGAGGCAATCATGCGAACAAGAATATTAGACGACCCATACGGGCTTGAGAACAGGATCCTCCTCATCCGTCTACGAGGAGAAAGGATCTAGGTCAGCAGTAGTGTTAAGAACAAACTGATACGCAATTTATGTCACTGACAATGGCATTGCCATCCCAATGTGTGACTGACCTTTGTATGACATAGTCGGGGAAGGTACGGTCCAAGGGTTGTTGAAATACGAAGTATGGAAAGGAATGGACCTAATAAATGACGAAAACGCACTGGAAATGGCATGAATGTGGTGAATTGGTGCCATGAAATCAAATCTACCCATGAGAGAGGAATACATTTCAACACCAACATCCTCAGTTGCCTGCTGAGAATTGTCGATCACAGGGACCGAAGGTCTAACTGATGTACTAGGAATAACGTGCACAAAGGACAATTGATCAATCATCACTATTTTCCCTTCATGAGGAAAACATAAAGTTCGAAAAACGGATGACACAATTGTTGTCATGGCATAAGTCCAATTATGCCCTAGTAGTAAATTATAGTCGAGAGGCGCATCAACTACCTCAACATCAACCTCCACTGACTTTCCACCTAACTGGACCAAAAAAGTGAGAAGAATTATGTGGGTTCGGAACGAACGCCCATCAAAAGTGGTCAACATAGTCATAGATTGGGATAGAGTCGTAGAACCAATGGCTTTCCAACGGGTTAGGGACATCACTCATGTTTTAGCACCTTCATCAATTACAGTGTGTTTGATGGCAATTTTTGTGTACTCAACATGGATTTGAAAGGCCACATGGTAAGGTAAGCAAGGCCTAACATTTGTGATGTCAAACTTAATAACCTTTGAGCCACACGGGTCTAGAGCTACTAAAGCATATAACAAGGCGCTCCTCTGTGAAGGACATGTCTGGAGCACCTCCAAAGCCAACATCGCATAAGGGTTTTGACCCATATCTTTGACAATCGAATAATTCTGGGCAGCTCTGGCATTAGGATTGTGGGCAGAGCATTTCAGTACTCCTTTCGAAATACAAGGCGGAAGTTCCAGCTTTTCGATCTACAAGGGTGTTTCTGGAGGAGGAAGAGACTTTGGACCTACAACAGTCTGTGAAGAACTATAATCACAAGATCGACTTGCTACATCAATCTAAGACTTGACCATATTGACACATAGATTGCCACCTTCATGTGTCGAGAGGCTTTGACTCCCACTCGACGCATTTTCGGTGTTGGGAGGCCCCAAGGCCATGTGCTAATTATGTAAAAATGGATTGGTCAGCACAGCGGGTGGCTGTGATAAGAGCCTCGAGGCTTCCTCGATTTTGGGGCATAGATGGGTAAGGTGATCATCTTTACAAAGTTTACAAGGAAACTTCACCTTCTGTTTTTCTTTCTTGCCCTCACCAACATTATTATTCTATCTATCATTGTTATTTTTGTCCTTGGCTTTGTTATTATTTTTCCCACCCTTACGATTATTACCTCGTCCTTTCCTTTTATTCCCTCATGGTTGTTGGTTACTATTTGGGTTGGTTGACGACTATACATAATGCACATCTATCGATTGAGTGGGAGTGGAGGACGAAGTCGAAGCTTGTCCTGCTACAGTCTGGCTTAGAGACAAATCTTTCAACTTGTTCGTCACCAAATCTATAGACTTAGCATTTCCGAAGCCTATGATGCCATCAACATGAGACCCAAGCTTTTGCCTGGGTTGTAGTTCGATTGCGGTGTGTGAGGAAGAATTTCATACAACATCCCAGATTGAGCATATATGAGTTCCAATTGTTGTGCTTTGAAGATAGCTTCTTCCTCACATGTTACTCCAAATGTAGAGACATACTTCGAATTATAAGGAAATAAAGACTTAAGGAACCATTCCAACAGAAACTCTAGAGGAATGTAGGCTTTTATCAACCTCTTCCGTCTATGCCACTCTTGGATATGGTCCAAGATATGTGTGGCTTTATCTTGTCGGAGGGTTGACAAAAGTTCTATGTCGGCATCGTAACGAACCGACAACTGGAAGTGGTTGAGAAAGACCAAAACCATCTGATTAAAGTTTATGTAAGTTCCACTCGGTAGATCAATGTAACATTTCACAGCGACCCCCATGAGGGTGCATAGAAATAGCCTCAAACGAATAGAATCATCATTAAGGGAACTAGATGTGCACCAAAGATGAAAAGTAGTAACATGATCGCCCAGATCCTCGCTGGTCTTTCCTTCAAATTTTGGAATGTCCGAAGGAAGCTTGGTGGGGATGGGGGGCCATGAAAGATCATGACACACTGGGTCATTCATTAATTTTGACAAATATGGTAGGTTAAGCGTGGCCATAAAAGGGAGCTTGGATTATGGCATCTGAGCCCATGCTCCCAGGAAAGATTGGTGTTGAAGGATTGAAGGCCATCCATGGTTCTGGTATATACCATGGCCCTCTCTCATAGGGTAATATCCTCCTCCAAACTGATTCATAAAAGGTTGTATGGACACCATACCTGCGGATGTGGCATAATGAGAGTTATATACATTTCCCTCAACTGGAGGAGCTCCAGGATGGGGGTTTCCCATAGCATGAAACTGACTTCCTCTGGGTGGAACTCCGGAGGATAGAGGGGGATTTGTCATAATAAATGCATTTGTTAGAATCGACATGGAGGAGGAAGGGGTAAAGAACGAAATATAGGAATGAATTGTCTGCCCAGTTGAGTACACCACCCAGGAGCATTGAAACTAGGATTAGACCCGGAAAAAAAAAAAAAGGAATTTGACCTCCAACCATGGGATTTATTTGGGGAATATGACCTCCACCAAACGAGAGAGGAGCATGTGGAGGAGCCATGCCCCCAGGTCAAAAACTAGGATTTGCGTTAGTTTCTGGAATAGAGGATGAAAGTTGCGACATTATATTGGGCGTACCAAAAGAATAAGGATTACAGACCAAAGGTATTGACTAAGAATTGTATCTTGGCGTACCAAAAAGACCCTGAAAGGGTTCATTCCTATGGGTTGAGTAGAAACCACAGGTTGGATAGCTGTAGAACTGGGAATCTCTGACACTCCAACCATCGTGGTTGAAAGATTCGAAGGGATCCCACTAATCACAAAAGGTATAGGAGTCGAGGGACTCCCTATGTCATTCGGATTTGACTCAGTACTCATAATTGGATAATCACAGGTATGGGAGGTGGCGACATATGTACCACATTTATTAACTTTATGCCTTTTAGAAGGAAACTTCAGTAAAGACTCAAGATGCAGTGGTAACTTCAACAAAGGGCAAGACCTGCAAGGAATCTAGTCTTGCTCCACAATTACTCAAGACTCGAGATATAAAACCAAATCTTAGGGCCAACCAATAATCAAAGAGCACACCAAAATAAACAAAAAGGCCAATTGTACACAAACAGGATATAATGATTGTAATGGGGCCTCCCTCACTATAGTAGGTATGCCTCACCCAAGAGGGGCCTGAGACTCCCTTCAAAAGATTGGAGGTATCAAAATCAGTTATAAGGGTCCTCGTGGGCTTAACAATGTAGTCGGTCAGATCCCCCCGGAGAGGTAATCCTCCATAAAAGTTGTGTGTTGTTTGACCCTTATATGACTCAGGGTACCTACAGAATAACCCCTGTAAGTAACTTGTGTGGCTACCTATGTCAAGCAACTAGAGTCACCACAATATAACCAATGCGCAGAAGAACAGTCGTAAGTCCGATCCACCGTATGGACAGGGTAACAAAGCCCGAAATCTTGAAAGCACCACCTCTCACGGTGGTAAAGGTACTAGAAAGACCCACAAATACGAATAGAACCCTGGAGATATCTCTGACGCTAAGAAGGTATTACAGGGCTATCTTTGCTATCAGCTTAGCGCGACCTCGTGCTTAACTCTGATGTGAGCGGAGCCTCATAATGTCACTAATTACACAATGGGTTTCACCACTCCCTGGTCAGACACATATGTTTAGTTTAATAGCCTTCGAGAATTTTACTCACAAAAATCCTATTCCAAGGCCCTATGTCCTATACTTGTTTGTGTACCCTGAAAAAAAAATCATTTCTAATCAATTTTAGTTAATGAATGTTACTTTTAATGGCTTCTGCTTACTCAAAAGGTGTGGTCATGAAACTGATGGTATTATGACTCATCATATAAAAGAAACGAATATAAAAACATTGCTAAGTACTAATGTTGAATTCTAAAGAGATGGTATGTTTCTATATGCATTTTTCACTGCTATCTCTATAATTTCAATGAAATGCAATCTCTCCACATGTGTTAAAATCAATGCAAAGTAGTCAAAAGAGCAAATGCCATAATGCAAAATAAGCAAAAAAAAAAAAAAATGTATTTTCGATATAAAGAAAAGAAAATGTAAGGACTGAATAGAAGATTCACATAAAGACCCTACTGCAAGAAAAAAGAGACAAGCCAAGTAGGATGCCAAGAAGCCAACACTCAGACCAAGATGCAAGGACAACCAATGAAAAAGATGATAAGAAAGAATACCACCCGAAAATTCAACAATAAGAAAGTTTCCTATCACTCTGTAACCACTCAACAATTAGGACATAGACCCAAGAAGACTTAGCAACCAACCAAACTCAACCAACAGACACCAAACTCAGCCAACAAGACTAAAGAGTTGATGTACGCGACTGTTTGAGAAAAATTCGTGTATGTACGCACCTTACATAAGAACAACTCGTGTATGTACACGTATGTCAAGGGAAAAAACGCGTATATATAGTAAAACACTGACAAGGCAAGGGTTAAGCTAAGAAATTCAGATACAAAGTAAAAGTAGGCTATCAAGCAATCAGGTGACAAGGAAACTCGGGCTAACAGAGAGTAAATCAAGGAGAACACACTCCAAACCCCCCCAAAAAAGATCAATCCCCAGTATGGTCGCCAATTCTGTTACGAGGAAAATCTCTCTATGGCATGGAGTAAACTACAATAGACGAAATGACAACCATAAATCAACTCTAATCCCAAGTATGCTATATAATGAAATTCTAACAAGACAAGGCCAGGAGCCTACCTCGTCCAGACGTTTGATGAAGACCATTGTTGAGCACACAACTCAAAGCTTTATACCTACAACTTGTCCTCAACAACCAAGATACGCAAGCATATGGTGATATACAGTGTTAGCATATAGATCGGCATAATCCATTAACATTCACAACAAATATGCCCATTGAATAATAATTCAAATATTTGCGAGATATCAATTAGACGAGAAAAGAGTATTTCTATTAAAATAATCAACATAAGTATATAGGTGACAAACTTATGTAACGACACATATTCGGAACCGAGAAACTAACTCCCTCCAGTTGGGCCTCTACCATTTCAATCCTCCACCAAAGGCAAGCTCATATAAAGGAGACAATGAGGTTCTTCGTCACAAAGAAGGAAGAGCTTGGGGGCTGAACAATGAAGTCAGACTTTCAAGGATAAAGGGATGCAGACTCAATATGAAGTGAAATTTATCCAGAGTGTCTTTGCTCTCAAAGTTGAATTCTCTTCTCCAAGGCTTGGATACAGCTCAATTTATAGCCTTCAAATGGAACTGAAGGGCCGAGTCAGAGCGTTTCCAGTATTTGGAAGGTCAAGGATCATGGATCACGTGACATGGCATGGAAACTCGACACAATTTTTTATTTTGAGCACCAAACCCGATGTATGTGGTCTGTAGTGGAGCAACTTGCGTATACGCTTGTTGTCTAACTGATAAGGCACGTATATGTGAAAAAATGTGTTTTTTTTGCTCTGGAAGGTACAAAAGGAGGACTTCAAGTCTGCATAGGGAAATGGAAAGGCCATCCAAGCAAGTTGCATGGGGTGAGGCAAAATTTGTTGTAACACAAAGTTCATTTTTGCAGCCAAATCATCATTTTTTTCAAATGAAGGGAGTTTTTAATGGACATATGAGGTATGATCCCCTTCTCATAGCCGTATGCCAACATATTGGTCAAAGAAGATTGAATCTTATATTGAATTAGTGTTGGAGGATATGTTCTATGGAGACCTATTTGATATTGATGACAATCTAGATGACTTCAAAATTCCTCTTGATTGTATGCCAAAATGCAGGAACATGCCTTCCAAATTCTATGATCCAATGCATGTGTTTAAGAATCTAAAGTGGCACAGTTATTAGATCCAATGCATGTGTTTAAGAATGTGTCAGAATTTCTTTAAAATATATTTCTTTTGCTAAGAAAGATACATATGCATCTAGAAGAGATTTGATCATGTCAAAGACAAAGAAAGATCTATGAGAAGAAGAAACAACTAATGTGGATGGCTAAAAAGATTATCTTGTTGCACCATGGATATTGCCCAAGGATGACTTATAGTTTGTGAAGAATGCGATTTGTATAATTAGAACACCAAGAAGATACAGTTCTTCATTAAGAAAAGCATTTAGTGTTGATGGGTCTCAAGACACACAATCATCGCATTTTGTTAAAAGTACACATTACTAATATGGTTTTGATATAAATTAGTGTAGAATTCTTAATTGAGCACTACTTGTAATATTACGACCATATTCTAACGGATTTAAGGATGAATATGTTTAGCATATCTCTTTGATAGATTTACATGGATGCACTAGTCTCACACAAAATTTACATCATGCCATCGGATGGTCATCTTTGTTTGTAAGGTTGTTTTCTCTTATTTTCTATCTAGACCATAAATTTATCTTCATGTAGTATATAAATCAAAATATCTAGTGTTATGATAAGTTTTTATATGAAACTACTAAATAGTAATTATCTGAGTTCATCTTGATTTTAGGTTGGATCATATCCAAAGAGATATATGTCACAAACATCCCTAGATGACACAATGAAATAGTCGAAATTGCTTGTGCTTGTGAGAAAGAGTTGCCCACTATTTTTATGCATACTTGGGTCCATCTTTTGGTACATTTTGTCAAAGACTTCAATTAGTTGGTTTAGTGAGTTGTAGATGGATGTGTTGATTTTATGGTAAGTTGGTGTATTTTCAATTTTCTTATTGTTTAGCATAAACTTGAACCATAACTACTGCAACAAACCAAGATCACAAGAAGAATAACCGTGCACAAGAACACAAGAGGTATCTCGGGAAACCCTTCTTAAGAAGGGAAGAAAACCCATCCAATCCTTTGTTATATTCTTCAAGAGAAGGACCTCCCACACCATCACCAAACCTAGCACACAAGAGGGTGTTGTAATTCTCATAATTTCAAACCACAACTTCTGAAATCATGAGATGACTCAATGTTAAGTGTGTTTCCTCAATGGGGATTCACCTTTATTTATACATGACTTATCACATCAAATGATGTGTCTATTGGCACAATAAGGCCGACCTCAATAATTCAAAATATAAGTAATAATTACCATATTAATTATCTTTTACATTAATTATCTTTTACTTTATGGTGGGGCCGACTTGTACCCTTTACATCACAAATAGGGTTACATGTAAGTCTAACTCTTGGAAAATATAGCAAGGGATCTCATACACCCACTAGTGCTCAACCACTAGAGCCACATCCATCTGTGCTCAACCACAAGGATGTCCACATCTCTATCTCACTGTGTCTCACAAGAGAATCACACTCACTAGTGCTCGACCACTAGGATCACGTTCACCTGTGCTCAACCACAAGCACGTTCAACTCAACAGATCTCTTTCTCACTACATCTCACAGGATAATCACACTCACTAGTGTTCAACCACTGGGATCACGTTCACCTGTGCTAAGCCACAGGCACGTTCAACTCAGCAGTTCTCTTTCTCACTACGTCTCACGGGAGAATCATCTATAGTATCACATCATCTCAACTCTCTACATAGAGGATACCAATACATCGTTTCATCTTCGTCTCAGAGAGAACAACATGCCTAAATCATGGGCTTCCTCACCCCACAGGGGCACACAACATTCCATCTTCATTTCAGAGAGGAACCACACACCTAGCTCATGGGCTTCCTCACCCCACACAGAGCACAACACATTCCTTCTTCATCTCAGAGAGGAACCACACACCCATCTCATGGGCACACCCAACTCATGGGATTCCTTGCCCCACACAGGGGCACACAACGTTCCTTCTTCGTCTCAGAGAGGAACAACACACCCATATCATGGGCTCTCTCTCATGCCGACTCACTCAGTCTGGGTCCTGAAGGATGTCTCATGCAGTTGTAATCATCAACACTCCCTCTTAGCTAAGGAGGCATTCTCCCTCAGGCCAAGTCACGCACGGAAGTACTCGAACTTCGTCTTGGCTGTAGTCATCAACACTCCCTCTCAGGTAGGGAGGTATTCTCCACCAAGCCAGTTTCTTACAGAAGTACTCGAACTTCGTGTTGGCAAGCGGTTTGGTGAAGATATCTGCAATATTCTCATGTGTAGGAAGGTATTGCATGTGTACTTATTTCCTTTGCAACATGTCTCTGATATAATGATATTTTATCACAATGTGTTTCGATCTATCATGAAATACATGGTTCTCAGAGAGCTTCACACAACTCTGGTTATAAAAATGAATAATAATAGGATCCATCTCATGATCAAATAAATATGCCAGAAGCTTACGAAGCCACACTGCTTCGCAGATTGCCACACTCAATGCTATTTACTTTGTTTTTATCGTACTCAAGGCCACAAGGCTTTGTTTCCTCCTGCACCAGGAAACCATGGCAGACCCCAAGGTAAAAACAACAACCGGACTTGCTCTTCCAATTCATTGCACTCCCTACCCAATCGACATATCCCTGCAAACTCAAGTCTATATTGGAGGCATATCTCAGGCCATATCCAACTATGCTTCGTAGGTATCTCAATATATGTCTTGATTCTATCCAGTGAGTCTGACTCGTGAACTGGCTAAGAACATTTACAACATATTATATATTATATATTAGGTTTGGTGTTAACCAGATACATCAGTGGTCCAATCAGTTGTGGATCAATCTTGTATAAATCATCATCATTCATTTTCTTCAAATCCATCACCATCAGTGTAGGCATAGATTTGTATTCATCCATACTAAACTTCTTTAATATCCCCACTGTATATTTCTTTTTTACTCAGGAAAAATCTCATCGGTTCTCTGCCATACTTCTTGTCCCAAGAAATAGTGCATCATACCCAAATACTTCATCTTGAAATCAGAAGTCAAATCTTGTTTGTATCCAACAACACTGCTTTCTGAATAAGTCATCAAAATCAGGCTCTCATCACCAACAATGTAATACTATAGGTTTGGATCAGCAACACTCTTGTTGAAACCCAAACTCATCAAGAATCCATCCATATGGTGTAGTTTCCAACTCATGGATGGTAGTATGGATGGAAGTGTATCGGGCTTACTAGATCGAGTGTCTCATCATAGACAACTCCCTCTATTTGTGGGAATCCTCTGGCTACAGATCTTGCTTTGTATTTCTCGACACTTCCATCAGTTGCATGCTTGATCTTATAGATTCAC
Source organism: Picea engelmannii (assembly GCA_009831015.1). NCBI lineage: Eukaryota > Viridiplantae > Streptophyta > Pinopsida > Pinales > Pinaceae > Picea > Picea engelmannii. The sequence goes on from ML810026.1 coordinate 108,192, forward strand.
TTGGAAGTCACCAAACACTTCCCTTCTGGTCTCTGAACAATATCTCATACATCATTCTCTAAGATATACTGATATTCTTATGTCATGGCATCTTTCCATACATGTTCACATGTCGCTTCTCCATGACAAGAAGGCTCAAAATCAATGATGTGGCTCATGGATGAAGGGTAGATCGAAAATCTCTTTGCTCTCTTGGGATGTGCCTTGAGGGGCTTGTATGTTCCTCTACCTCCTGTAGAGTTTTTCGAACCTAGGCAGGCCTTTTATTCCCTACTACAATATCTCTGGGCATATCAACTGGAGCAATTGGATCAGCTGGAACAACTGGATCAACTGGAATAATGTTTGTCTCCCTCTGAACTGTTGAAGGGGGAGAAGGTATTGTCTTCACTTCTCAAATAGTTATGACTCCCTATGAGTCAAGTAACTCCCTCTGAAGTCTAGAAGGATAAAACATCTTCCTTTTCCAGTGTTGTTATCCTAGAGACATCCCATGTCTTCTCAGGTCTTCTATTGCTTCTTCATTGCTTTCACAAAGCAATGAGAAATAGGGGCTCCCGTACCAGGGGTCATGGCCCTTAGTCTACAGTGATGTTCAATCTTGCTTTTGGTCTTCCCGAGAAGACTGAGGTAGAGAAGAACTCTTCATTGTTCTTACTTGCACTCCTTGACTTCTTTTGAGGTGGCTAAAGTTGCTTTCCTTGCACATCATTAACCACAAGCCTAGTCTCATAGTGACAAGGGCTTGAGCCCTATCACATCATTGGATGCAAGTCTAGTCTCTTTGATGTCCACTAGAGCTTGCATATGGCTTCCTGTAGTAAGCCTTTGTTCACTTGTTGTAAATGCAGATTTTCAAACTGCTTCAGAATTTGTTATGACACTACTTCAGTATAGGCTTCAATATTTGATGATTT
>ML810026.1:109208-130899 GCA_009831015.1 Picea engelmannii
ATGTGTAAAAGTGATATGATCAAAGAGAGTTGATATTTCCTTCAAATGGTATGCTAAAGGTGTTAAGACAATGTTATGAATCTAAAATTCACCCTTCATATAGTTAATACCTAATGTAGAATCACCAAATTCTTGCAAGTTATCAATTCCTTTACCTTTTACAATCTTAATCAGACATTTTAAGGTCATTGGTTTGGAATAATTGTTTATTCCAGGGCATAGTCCTACTTCGAACTTCACAAAATTCCTTTTAGAGCTATGGAGTACGCCTTCAACACTATTGAAATCAGTTGGACCCCATTGTGTCATTTCGAAAATACCATGAGGCCATGATTTTTCTATTAGTAACTCACCCGCCTACCTTGTTGGTCTTTCTTTTTTCACCATTATGCACCCTTGAAATAAAGCATATACCTATGAGTAAACATGTAATGTGGGAATATGACGATCATTAAATAATTGTGCATTGTGCGCCAACCATATACCCCATAGTATAAGGCATGGAAGAGCTCTATGTACTTTGATTTCCTTTCTATCAAATCATTTCTTTAAACACATTCCCATAGAGTAGATTCTAACATTTCTCTATGTATGATAGAATACTTCACTTTCTAGGTCATATCCAATAGATCTCCTTTTATCAAAAAGATCAAACCATTTACATTTAAGAATACACATTTAAAGTACCTATAATCCAATCAATTATCTCTTGAATGGTGCAAACATAATTGAGCACTCCTTCTATTAGGTTTGTACCCCTTAAATTTCCACAATTTGTTTGATCTAATAAAACACACACTCCACAATCACATGTTTGTTTGCAACGATATACAATTTCCACTATAAAATATGACCATACGTGTAATATCCCCTAGTAGAGCCCCAATTGTAATTATGAATTGTAAGCATGTTTATTAGGCTGATGAGTTGAGTTATAATAAGCTAGGAGGCTTATGTGATGATTAGGCCAGAGAGCCTAGGATGATAAGGCCAGGAGCCTGTATTGTATATGTAATTATGCAAATCATTAATAAAATTTGTACATCGTTGTGTCTATCCCTCCACGAAGAAAGAATTATGGGGGACTAAACTCCACTAGGTGGGGAAGGGGCTAAGTGTCTAGGAATAGGGGCTAAGTTAGAGGGCTTACCTCTAAAAGAATAATATTATATTACTATTTCATAAAGGCTAAGGTTTGACATAATCTGTGTTGTCCAAAGTTCCTAGGGGAAAGGGGGATGAGTGTTAAGTGGAGCTCATGCAGCTTCAGGGAGACATGTGTCAACCTGGGTGCATGCAGTTTAAAGTTGGAAAGTCAGCTCGTTGTTGACTCATCTCATTCATGAGTTTCATGATTCTAGGGACGATCACGATCCTTCACCATTGGGTCTGCACTCTTGCGAGGTTAGTCACTCTAGAAGTCCGCCATACTCCCCATTGAAGCATGTACTGAGATAGAGAGAGCCCGGAACCTGCACGTACACTGGAGTTATCCTATGTATTTCCCTTGAAGCCCGACACACCTCTATTGTGCTTGAGCCCATGTTGTGTCTTAGCGATTGGTTGTTGCTGCCAACGTAGTTCCCTTGCCGAGCTTGGCTTGCTGCCATATTCTGTGTCCATACCTATATTCTGTGGTTGACTTCACGTATTTGTTACCCAAATTATGTTGTCGACATCACATGTGCATTAGTCGAATGTTGTTGTTGTATTTGATAAAGAGTTGGTTTGAAGAGGCAGGTTGGCAGGCCTGTGGGAAACTCTCCCCAGGTGAGAGAGTGAGTTGGGGAAGTGAGTTCTCCTGGAGGGAGTCTCATAGCCTGCTACTAAAGCCCAAGGAAATGGAGGTGTAGTAGCCGATAGACTTCTAATGGTGAAGGTGTACCCTCCTGGGGTGGTACAAGAGTGTGGGGAATGAGGGTTTGTGGGTCGTGGGAAGTGGCTCCATGGATAAAAGATCCTTCTTGTTGTTCTGTGCGACTTCCTTGTTGTCCTTGCCAAGCCTAGCATTCCCTTTCCTGGTGGAGTTTAGTCCTAGCTCGGGGGTGAGCCACTGTTGAGCGTGATGAGCAACTTGGTCTATGGCTAGGAGGTTCGTGGAATGTCTGCACGCATTTGGTGTACTTCAATTAAAAGATAAGTACCCATTCCTATGTTCATTTACATGCTATATTGATGAGTATTGCATGTATATGTTGTTATATCATGGGTTCTGCCTATGATTACTGCATGTATGCTTTACTATTATTTTCGCATCAGTCTGTGTATTAGCATAATATGTTGTTTGCTTATGTTTATATTTATAGGCAGATGATAATTGTTATTTCTACGAGATAGCATGGCCCGGCCTGGGTGGCCGGGGGTGTTACAATACACTCACATTGCAAGATACATTTATACATGTATGCATAGAATTTTTTTCATATTCTCAATTGGGTTTAGCTCGGGTGGTTGGGAGGAATGATTATTATCCTCCCCACTCGAGTTCAATTCCCACAAGTGACATGTTGAGCTCATAATGAGTATATTGTTGTAATGGCTTTGAGCCCTGTTCTTGACCAACCTTATGCCCTAAATAATCTAGGGTTTACCCTAGGTATCATCCTTGAAATGAGGGTAAGTACTTCGGGGTTTTCATTGGGCTTTGTAACTTGGAAAAAAAAATTGCATTTTAAAGTTAATTACTATACTTAAACTTGTAATAATACATAAGGATGTTGAATTAAATTTATGTAGTTATTCTCATGATTAATCCAATATCATATATCTTCCTTTCATAAACCAATTCCCATGTTCAACGCATTTAGTTTACTTTCCTTGTTGATTAGTCCCAAATTTTGAATTTACTCCTTCACCCATGTGTTTGTGCACTTTGTAGGCCAATATGAATTTTTTTCATATTGTCAATTGGGTTTAGCTCGGGTGGTTGGGAGGAATGATTATTGAGCTCATAATGAGTATATTGTTGTAATGGCTTTGAGCCCTGTTGTTGACCAACCTTATGCCCTAAATAATCTAGGGTTTACCCTAGGTATGATCCTTGAAATGAGGGTAAGTACTTCGGGGTTTTCATTGGGCTTTGTAACTTGGAATTTTTTTTTGCATTTTAAAGTTAATTACTATACTTAAACTTGTAATAATACATAAGGATGTTGAATTAAATTTATGTAGTTATTCTCATGATTAATCCAATATCATATATCTTCCTTTCATAAACCAATTCCCTTGTTCAACGCATTTAGTTTACTTTCCTTGTTGATTAGTCCCAAATTTTGAATTTACTCCTTCACCCATGTGTTTGTGCACTTTGTAGGCCAATGTTAACATAATTCTACATGGAGTGAGACACATGCTAAGTTTGACCTTCTAGAGAATTGTATATCTTCTCATTGTATTTTACGCATTTTATCATACACCACCACCCATTTCATAGTAATCTGCATATTGACTAAAGTGAATTTATTCATTTATCCCATTCATCCTCATTTTAGATGTCAATGAGCACTTAATATTATTCATTTTAACAAGGAAAACAAATATTCCTTAAACAACACAATTATAATCATACATATGTGAAATAAGTATATTAGGTCTCTAAGAACATATGTTTTTCCATTTGTTTCAAGTATCACCCCTTCTAATCATTCTTCATCACAATCACCATCCCAAATGAGTGAGGCATGTATATGTATTTGTTCAATGAATTTAGTCATAAAAAATAATTAATTAACAATGTACCCTTCAGCCATGCACCCTTGAGAATGTGCTCATTCCCTCACAAACACTTTAAGTGTTTTCACGTGCCTCTCTAGGAAGAATATCCTGTTGATGACTATATCTGTGTGAGACATCCTCTAGGACACAGACTAAGTGAGTCTGCTTGATAGAGAGCCCATGCAGCTTCAGGGAGACATGTGCCAACCTGGGCACATGTAATTTTAAGTGGGAAAGTCAGCTCATTGATGACTCATCTCATCGACGAGTCTCATGATTCTGGGGACGGTCATGATCCTTCACCATAGGGTCTGCACTCTTGCGAGGTTAGTCACCCTTGAAGTCCGCCATAATCCCCACTGAAGCACGTACTGAGATAGAGAGAGACCAGACCCTGTAGATATACTGGAGTTATCCTGTTTATTTCTCGTGAAGCCCGAAGCACCTGTATTGTGCCTGAGCCCGTGCCGTGTCTTAGCGATTTCCTGTTGCTGCCAATGCAGTTCCTTGGCTAAGCTTGGCTTGCTGCCATATTCTGTGTCCACACCCGTTTTCTGTGGTTGACTTCACCTATGTGTTACCCGAATTCTGTTGTTGACATCACCTGTGCATTAGTCGAATGTTGTTGTTGTATTTGCTAAAGAGTTGGTTTGAAGAGACAGGTTATCACCCCTGTGGGCAACTCTCCCCAGGTGAAAGAGTGTGTTGGGGAAGTGAGTTCTCCTGGAGGGAGTCCCATAGCAGCTATAGTACTATGAGACTTCTGGTCCAACCTATTGTTGAAGCCCAAGGAAAGGGAGGTGCAGTAGTCGATGGACTTGTAATAGTGAAGGTGTACCCTCCTGGGGTGGAACAGGTGTGTGGGGAATGAGGGTCTCTGGGTTGTGGGCGTAAGTGGATCCTGGGATAAAAGATCCTTCTTGTTGTTTTGTGTGACTTCCTTGTTGTCCTTGCCAAGCCTAGCATTCCCTTGCCCGGTGGAGTTTAGTCCCAGCTTGGGGGTGACCCACTGCTGAGCGTGGTCTATTGTTGGGAGGTTCGTGGAAGGTCTGCACGTAGTTGGTGTACTTCAATTAAAAGATAAGTACCCATTCCTATGTTCATTTACATGTTGTGTATTTGTACATGCTATATTGATGAGTATTGCATGTATATGTTGTTATATTATGGGTTATGCCTGTGATTACTGCATGTATGCTTTACCGTTATTTTCTGCATCAGTCCGTGTATTAGCAGAATATGTTGTTTGTTTATGTTTATATTTATAGGCAGATGATAATTGTTATTTCTACGAGATAGCATGGCCCGACCTGGGTGGCTAGGGGTGTTACAATATGCCCACATTGCAAGATACATTCATACATGTATGCATACAAATTTTTTTATATTGTCAATTGGGTTTAGCTCGGGTGGTTGGGAGGAATGATTGTTATCCTCCCCACTCGGGTTCAATTCCCACAAGTGACATGTTGAGCTCATAATGAGTATATTTTTGTAATGTCTTCGAGCCCTGTTGTTGACCCACCTTATGCCCTAAATAATCTAGGGTTTACCCTAGGTACCATCCTCGAAATGAGGTGAAGTACTTGGGGGTTTTCATTGGGCTTTGTAACTTGGATTTTTTTTTTTGCATATTAAAGTTAATTACTATATTTAAACTTGTAATAATACACAAGGATGTTGAATTAAATTTATGTAGTTATTCTCACGATTAATCCAGTATCACATATCTTCCTTTCATATCCAATTCCCATGTTCAATGCATTTAGTTTACTTTCCTTGTTGATTAGTCCCAAATTTTGAATTTACTCCTTCAACCATGTGTTTGTGCACTTTGTAGGCCACTGTTAACATGATTCTACATGGAGTGAGACACATGCTAAGTTTGACCTTCTAAAGAATTGTGTATCTTCTCGTTGTATTTTACGCATCTTATCATACACCACCACCCATTTCATAGTAATCTGCATATTGACCAATGTGGATTTATTCTTTTATCCAATTCATCCTCATTTTAGATCCCAATGAGCACTTAATATTATTCATTTTAACAAGGAAAACAAATATTCCTTAAACAACACAGTTGTAATCATACATATGTGAAATAAGTATATTAGGTCTATGAGAACATATGTTTTTCCATTTGTTTCAAGTATCACCCCTTCTAATCATTCTTCATCACAATCACCATCCCACATCAGTGAGGCATCTATATGTATTTGTTTAACGAATTTAGTCATAAAAAATAATTAATTAACAATGTACCCTTCAACCATGCACCCTTGAGGATGTGTTCATTGCCTCACAAATACCTTAAGTGTTTTCACGTGCCTCTCTTGGAAGAACATCCTGTTGATGATTACAACTGCGTGAGACATCCTCTAGGACACAGACTGAGTGAGTCGGCTTGAGAGAGAGCCCATGCAGCTTCAGGGAGACATGTTTCAACCTGGGCACATGCAGTTTTAAGTGGGAAAGTCAGATCGTTGTCGGCTCATCTCATTCATGAGTCTCATGATTCTGGGGACAGTCACGATCCTTCACCATTGGGTTTGCACTCTTGCAAGGTTAGTCACCCTATAAGTTCGCCATACTCCCCACTAAAGCACGTACTGAGATAGAGAGAGCCGGAACCTGCACATATACTGGAGTTATCCCGTGTATTTCCCGTGAAGCCCGACGCACCTATATTGTGCCTGAGCACGTGTTGTGTCTTAGAGATTGCCTATTACTGCCAACGTAGTTCCTTGGTTGAACTTGGCTTACTGCCATATTTTGTTTCCATACCCGTTTTCTGTGGTTGACTTCACTTGTGTGTTACCCAAATTCTCTTGTTGACATCACCTGTGCATTAGTCGAATGTTGTTGTTGTATTTGGTAAAGAGATGGTTTAAAGAGGCAGGTTGTTAGGCCTGTGGGCAACTCTCCCTGGGTGAGAGAGTGTGATGGGGAAGTGAGTTCTCCTGGAGGGAGTCCCGTAGCAGCTACAATACTCTGAGACTTTCGGTCCAGCCTGTTGTTGAAGCCCAAGGAAAGGGAGGTGTAGTAGCTGATGGACTTGTAATAGTGAAGGTGTACCCTCCTGGGGTGGAATAGGCCTGTGGGGAACGAGGGTTTGTGGGTGCAAGTGGCTCCTGGGATAAAATATCCTTCCTGTTGTTTTGTGTGATTTCCTTATTGTCCTTTCCAAGCCTAGCATTCCCTTACTTGTGGAGTTTAGTCCCAGCTCGGGGGTGACCCACTGTTGAGCGTGATGAGCAGTGTGGTCTATGGCTGGAAGGTTCATGGAAGGTCTGCACGCAATTGGTGTACTTCAATTAAAAGATAAGTACCCATTCCTATGTTCATTTACATGTTGTGTATCTGTACATGCTATATTGATGAGTATTGCCTGTATATGTTGTTATATTATGGGTTCTTCCTGTGATTACTACATGTATGCTTTACTGTTATTTCAACATTAGTCTGTGTATTAGCAGAATATGTTGTTTGTTTATGTTTATATTTATAGGCAAATGATAGTTGTTATTTTTACGAGACAACATGGCCCGACCTGGGTGGCTTGGGGTGTTACAATACACCCACATTGCAATATATGTTCATACTTGTATGCATGGAATTTTTTTCATATTGTCAATTGGGTTTAGCTCGGGTGGTTGGGAGGAATGATTGTTATCCTCCCCACTCAGGTTCAATTCCCACAAGTGACATGTTGAGCTCATAATGAGTATATTGTTGTAATGGCTTCGAGCCATGTTGTTGACCAACCTTATGCCCTAAATAATCTAGGGTTTACCCTAGGTACCATCCTCGAAATGAGGGGAAGTACTTGGGGTTTTCATTGGGATTTGTAACTTGGAAAAAAATTGCATATTAAAGTTAATTACTATACTTAAACTTGTAATAATACATAAGGATGTTGAATTAAATTTATGTAGTTATTCTCATGATTAATCCAATATCACATATCTTCCTTTCATATCCAATTCGCATGTTCAGTGCAGTTAGTTTACTTTCCTTGTTGATTAGTTCCAAATTTTGAATTTACTCCTTCACCCATGTGTTTGTGCACTTTGTAGGCCAATGTTAACATAATTCTACATGGAGTGAGACACATGCTGAGTTTGACCTTCTAAAGAGTTGTATATCTTCTCATTGTATTTTACGCATCTTATCATACACCACCACCCATTTCATAGTAATCTCCATATTGACCAAAGTGAATTTATTCATTTATCCCATTCATCCTCATTTTAGATGTCAATGAGCACTTAATATTATTCATTTTAACAAGGAAAACAAATATTCCTTAAACAACACAGTTATAATCATACATATGTGAAATAAGTATATTAGGTCTCTGAGAACATATGTTTTTCCATTTGTTTCAAGTATCACCCCTTCTAATCATTCTTCATCACAATCACCATCCCACATTAGTGAGGCATCTATACGTATTTGTTTAACAAATTTAGTCATAAAAAATAATTAATTAACAATGTACGCTTCAACCATGCACCCTTGAGGATGTGTTCATTGCCTCACAAATCCCTCAAGTGTTTTCACGTGCCTCTCTAGGAAGAACATCCTATTGATGATTACAACTACTTGAGACATCCTCCATGACACAGACTGAGTGAGTCAGGTTGAAAGAGAGTCGATGCAGCTTCAGGGAGACATGTGTCAACCTGGGCGCATGTAGTTTTAAGTGGGAAAGTCAGCTTGTTGTCGACTCATCTCATTCACGAGTCTCATGATTCTGGGGACGGTCACGATCCTTCACCATTGGGTCTGCACTCTCGTGAGGTTAGTCACCCTGGAAGTCCGCCATACTTCCCACTAAAGCACGTACCGAGATAGAGAGATCCTGAAACCTGCAGATATAGGGGAGTTATCCTATGTATTTCCCGTGAAAACCGACGCACCTGTATTTTGCCTGAGCCCATGCTGTGTCTTAGCGATTGGATGTTGCTGCCAACACAGTTCCTTGGCTGAGCTTGGCTTGCTGCCATATTCTATGTCCATACCCATTTTATGTGGTTGACTTCACCTGTGTGTTACTCAAATTCTTTTGTTGACATCACCTATGCATTAGTCGAATGTTGTTGATGTATTTGCTAAAAAGTTGGTTTGAAGAGGCAGGTTGTCAGGCCTGTGGGAAACTCTCCCCGGGTGAGAGAGTGTGCTGGGGAAGTGAGTTCTCCTGGAGGGAGTCTCGTAGCAGCTACAGTACTCTGAGACTTCCGGTCCAGCCTATTGTTGAAGCCCAAGGAAAGGGAGGTGTAGTAGCCGATGGACTTGTAATAGTGAATGTGTACCCTCCTAGGGTGGAACAGGTGTGTGGGGAATGAGGGTCTGTGAGTTGTGGGCGTAAGTGGCTCATGGGATAAAAGATCCTTCCTGTTTTTCTGTGTGACTTCCTTGTTGTCCTTGCCAATCCTAGCATTCCCTTGCATGGTGGAGTTTAGTCCCAGCTCGGGGGTGACCCACTGCTGAGCGTGATGAGTAACGTGGTCTATGGCTGGGAGGTTCATGGAAGGTCTACATGCAGTTGGTGTACTTCAATTAAAAGATAAGTACCCATTCCTATGTTCATTTACATGTTGTGTATTTGTACATGCTATATTGATGAGTATTGTCTGTATATGTTGTTATATTATGAGTTCTGCTTGTGATTATTGCATGTATGCTTTACTATTATTTCCGCATCAATCTGTGTATTAGTATAATATGTTGTTTGTTTATGTTTATATTTATAGGCAGATGATAATCGTTATTTCTACGAGATAGCATGGCCCGACCTGGGTGGCCGGGGGTGTTACAATACATCCACATTGCAAGATATGTTCATACATGTATGCATAGAATTTTTTTCATATTGTTAATTCGGTTTAGCTCGGGTGGTTGGGAGGAATGATTGTTATCCTACCCACTCGGGTTCAATTCCCACAACTGACATGTTGAGATCATAATGAGTATATTGTTGTAATGGCTTCGAGCCCTGTTGTTGACCAACCTTATGCCCTGAATAATCTAGGGTTTACCCTAGGTACCATCCTCGAAATGAGGGGAAGTACTTGGGGGTTTTCATTGGGCTTTGTAACTTGGATTTTTTTTTTTGCATATTAAAGTTAAGTACTATACTTAAACTTGTAGTAATACATAAGGATGTTGAATTAAATTTATGTAGTTATTCTCATGATTAATCCAATATCACATATCTTCCTTTCATATCCAATTCCCATGTTCAGTGCATTTAGTTTACTTTCCTTGTTGATTAGTCCCAAATTTTGAATTTAGTCGTCCACCCACGTGTTTGTGCACTTTGTAGGCCACTATTAACATAATTCTACATGGATTGAGACACATGCTAAGTTTGACCTTCTAAAGAGTTGTATATCTTCTTGTTGTATTTTACGCATCTTATCATACACCACCACCCATTTCATAGTAATCTCCATATTGACCAAAGTGAATTTATTCATTTATCCCATTCATCGTCATTTTAGATATCAATGAGCACTTAATATTATTCATTTTAACAAGGAAAACAAATATTCCTTAAACAACATAGTTATAATCATACATATGTGAAATAAGTATATTAGGCCTCCGAGAACATATGTTTTAACATTTGTTTCAAGTATCACCCCTTCTAATCATTCTTCATCACAATCACCATCCCACATGAGTGAGGCATCTATATGTATTTTTTAAACGAATTTAGTCATAAAAAATAATTAATTAACAATGTACCCTTCAACCATGCACCCTTGAGGATTTGTTCATTGCCTCACAAATCTCTTAAGTGTTTTCACATGCCTCTCTAGGAAGAACATCTCGTTGATGATTACAACTGGGTGAGACATCCTCCAGGGCACAGACTGAGTGAGTCGGCTTCAGAGAGAGCCCATGAGTTGGGTGTGCCCATGAGATGGGTGTGTTGTTCCTCTCTGAGACATAGAAGGAACTTTGTGTGCCCTTGTGTGGGGTGAGGAAGCCCATGAGCTGGGTGTGCCCATGAGATGGGTGTGTGGTTCCTCTCTGAGACATAGAAGGAACGTGTTATGCCATGTGTGGGGTGAGGAAGCCCAAGAGCTAGGTGTGTGGTTCCTCTTTGAGACGAAGATGGAATGTTGTGTGCCCCTGTGGGGTGAGGAAGCCAATGAGTTGGGCATGTCATTCTCTCTGAGATGGAGATGAAACGATGTATTGGTCTTCTCTATGGAGAGAGTTGAGATGATGTGATACTCCAGATGATTCTCCTGTGAGACGCAGTGAGAAAGAGATATGCTGAGTTGGACGTGCCTGTGGCTGAGCACATGTGAACGTGATCTTAGTGGCTGAGCATTAGTGAGTGTGATTCTCCTGTGAGACATAGTGAGAAAGAGATATATTGAGTTGGACGTGCTTGTGGTTGAGCACATGTGAACGCGATCCTAGTGGTCGAGCACTAGTGAGTGTTATTATCCTATGAGACATAGTGAGATAGAGATGTGGACATCCCTGTGGCTGAGCACAGATGAATGTGCCCCTAGTCCCTGAGCACTAGTGGGTGTATGAGATCCCTTTTTATGTCCAAGAGTCAGACTTACCTATAACGCTATTTGTGATGTAAAGGGTACAGGTTGGCCCCACCATAAAGTAAAAGATAATTAATGTAAAAGATAATTAATATGGTAATTATTAATTATATTTTGAGTTATTGAGGTCGGCCCTATTGTGCCAATAGACACATCATTTGATGTGATAGGTCTTGTATAAATAAAGGTGAATCCCCATTGAGGAAACACACTTAACATTGAGTCATTTCATGATTTCAGAAGTTGTGGTATGAAATTATGAGAATTACAACACCCTCTTGCTAGGTTTGGTGATGGTGTGGGAGGTCCTTCTCTTGAAGAATATAGCAAATGATTGGTTGGGTTTTCTTCCCTTGTTGAGAAGAGTTTCCTAGGATACTGCTTGTGTTATTGTGCATTGTTATTCTTCTTGTAATCTTGGTTTGCTGCAATAGTTATGGTTCAAGTTTATGCTAAACAATAAGGAAATTAAAAATACATCAGTATAAGAGCGAGTCCTGAAGATGACCACTTGCACATATAAGGTTGTCATACCTTTGTGGCTGAAGTAAGGAGAGGACCATACCTTCTCCTAAAACCCTAAGGTGAAGATCAGACCTGGCCGAGCCTTGGTGAGTGTTTTAAAAGTAAAACGCATACTTAACACAGAGAAATTACAGACCTGTAGCAGCCTCCGTGGTTGTTATTCTGTTCTTGTTTTGGGCAGGTCTCTTTAGTGGGGAGGTCGAGTAAGCCTGTGGCTACTTCCGACCAAAACACGAATTAACGTCGGTTAGAATCTAGAGCAATGGTTTTGGCCAATCGTGGCGTTGTTCGCATTGACGAATTTAAAAGATAGTGATCAAGATCGTGTATCGCATTGACGAATTTAATGGAGCAACAAACAATAACAATTGCTAAAGTTGGCATTCATGCATCTCTTACTACACATTGTAGTGTGGTTGCTGGTGCAAATCCTCAAGTTTCATCCTGGACCTCTGATACTTGGAAGGTCCCGTGCGGGAGGAAGCCTCTCAAACCTCATGGAGTGGCCAACGGTCTTCTTCCACGTAGACAAGAAAGAAGAATGCTAAACGTCAAATAGACTGTGTCAACGGTCTTTCTCTCAGCAAATCCCGAGTGTTTTTCCAACTGTTTAGTTTTCTTGACTGACTGGCAATAATTCGCTGCACAAGGACCGTTAGGTCTAGGGTTTCTAAAATAATTTGATTATAAGTCTATGGACGCAGAGAAAACACTATTTTTTCTATGAAGCAATGACCTACGCTTGCCCAGATCCTCTGTTTTTGCACCTTAAATTGTTGGGATTCGAAGGTTGGATGATGGGACGACACACTCAAAATTAGGGGCAATGTTAAAAAAAAACACTCCCAAGAGCAAGAGGCTGAAAATAACATTTGCTGATTTTAATTCAATGGCCGGAGCTGCAGGTCGCTTTGTTACCCGGTATTTCGAATGCATGCTGAAAGAGTCCACGGGAAAGAAATATGGCAATCTTCAAAAGGCTCTTAAATCATACTTAGAGAATTCAAAGGAAATAGGTCAGCTCCCACAACAAATATAGCTACATAAGAGAATTTGCCAATGGGTGTGCTCCAAAGTGAGATATGAAGATACAAAGCCAGGTGATAATTTTGGGTGAGTGATGAAGAAATGGATGTGTCATCCATTTGACAAATCATCAAATATTGAAGCCTATACTGAAGTAGTGTCATAACAAATTCTGAAGCAGTTTGAAAATCTGCATTTACAACAAGTGAACAAAGGCTTACTACAGGAAGCCATATGCAAGCTCTAGTGGACATCAAAGAGACTAGACTTGCATCCAATGATGTGATAGGGCTCAAGCCCTTGTCACTATGAGACTAGGCTTGTGGTTAATGATGTGCAAGGAAAGCAACTTTAGCCACCTCAAAAGAAGTCAAGGAGTGCAAGTAAGAACAATGAAGAGTTCTTCTCTACCTCAGTCTTCTCGGGAAGACCAAAAGCAAGATTGAACATCACTGTAGACTAAGGGCCATGACCCCTGGTACGGGAGCCCCTATTTCTCATTGCTTTGTGAAAGCAATGAAGAAGCAATAGAAGACCTGAGAAGACATGGGATGTCTCTAGGATAACAACACTGGAAAAGGAAGATGTTTTATCCTTCTAGACTTCAGAGGGAGTTACTTGACTCATAGGGAGTCATAACTATTTGAGAAGTGAAGACAATACCTTCTCCCCCTTCAACAGTTCAGAGGGAGACAAACATTATTCCAGTTGATCCAGTTGTTCCAGCTGATCCAATTGCTCCAGTTGATATGCCCAGAGATATTGTAGTAGGGAATAAAAGGCCTGCCTAGGTTCGAAAAACTCTACAGGAGGTAGAGGAACATACAAGCCCCTCAAGGCACATCCCAAGAGAGCAAAGAGATTTTCGATCTACCCTTCATCCATGAGCCACATCATTGATTTTGAGCCTTCTTGTCATGGAGAAGCGACATGTGAACATGTATGGAAAGATGCCATGACATAAGAATATCAGTATATCTTAGAGAATGATGTATGAGATATTGTTCAGAGACCAGAAGGGAAGTGTTTGGTGACTTCCAAGTGAATCTATAAGATCAAGCATGCAACTGATGGAAGTGTCGAGAAATACAAAGCAAGATCTGTAGCCAGAGGATTCCCACAAATAGAGGGAGTTGTCTATGATGAGACACTCGATCTAGTAAGCCCGATACACTTCCATCCATACTACCATCCATGAGTTGGAAACTACACCATATGGATGGATTCTTGATGAGTTTGGGTTTCAACAAGAGTGTTGCTGATCCAAACCTATAGTATTACATTGTTGGTGATGAGAGCCTGATTTTGATGACTTATTCAGAAAGCAGTGTTGTTGGATACAAACAAGATTTGACTTCTGATTTCAAGATGAAGTATTTGGGTATGATGCACTATTTCTTGGGACAAGAAGTATGGCAGAGAACCGATGAGATTTTTCCTGAGTAAAAAAGAAATATACAGTGGGGATATTAAAGAAGTTTAGTATGGATGAATACAAATCTATGCCTACACTGATGGTGATGGATTTGAAGAAAATGAATGATGATGATTTATACAAGATTGATCCACAACTGATTGGACCACTGATGTATCTGGTTAACACCAAACCTAATATATAATATATAATATGTTGTAAATGTTCTTAGCCAGTTCACGAGTCAGACTCACTGGATAGAATCAAGACATATATTGAGATACCTACGAAGCATAGTTGGATATGGCCTGAGATATGCCTCCAATATAGACTTGAGTTTGCAGGGATATGTCGATTGGGTAGGGAGTGCAATGAATTGGAAGAGCAAGTCCGGTTGTTGTTTTTACCTTGGGGTCTGCCATGGTTTCCTGGTGCAGGAGGAAACAAAGCCTTGTGGCCTTGAGTACGATAAAAACAAAGTAAATAGCATTGAGTGTGGCAATCTGCGAAGCAGTGTGGCTTCGTAAGCTTCTGGCATATTTATTTGATCATGAGATGGATCCTATTATTATTCATTTTTATAACCAGAGTTGTGTGAAGCTCTCTGAGAACCATGTATTTCATGATAGATCGAAACACATTGTGATAAAATATCATTATATCAGAGACATGTTGCAAAGGAAATAAGTACACATGCAATACCTTCCTACACATGAGAATATTGCAGATATCTTCACCAAACCGCTTGCCAACACGAAGTTCGAGTACTTCTGTAAGAAACTGGCTTGGTGGAGAATACCTCCCTACCTGAGAGGGAGTGTTGATGACTACAGCCAAGACGAAGTTCGAGTACTTCCGTGCGTGACTTGGCCTGAGGGAGAATGCCTCCTTAGCTAAGAGGGAGTGTTGATGATTACAACTGCATGAGACATCCTTCAGGACCCAGACTGAGTGAGTCGGCATGAGAGAGAGCCCATGATATGGGTGTGTTGTTCCTCTCTGAGACGAAGAAGGAACGTTGTGTGCCCCTGTGTGGGGCAAGGAATCCCATGAGTTGGGTGTGCCCATGAGATGGGTGTGTGGTTCCTCTCTGAGATGAAGAAGGAATGTGTTGTGCTCTGTGTGGGGTGAGGAAGCCCATGAGCTAGGTGTGTGGTTCCTCTCTGAAATGAAGATGGAATGTTGTGTGCCCCTGTGGGGTGAGGAAGCCCATGATTTAGGCATGTTGTTCTCTCTGAGACGAAGATGAAACGATGTATTGGTATCCTCTATGTAGAGAGTTGAGATGATGTGATACTATAGATGATTCTCCCGTGAGACGTAGTGAGAAAGAGAACTGCTGAGTTGAACGTGCCTGTGGCTTAGCACAGGTGAACGTGATCCCAGTGGTTGAACACTAGTGAGTGTGATTATCCTGTGAGATGTAGTGAGAAAGAGATCTGTTGAGTTGAACGTGCTTGTGGTTGAGCACAGGTGAACGTGATCCTAGTGGTCGAGCACTAGTGAGTGTGATTCTCTTGTGAGACACAGTGAGATAGAGATGTGGACATCCTTGTGGTTGAGCACAGATGGATGTGGCTCTAGTGGTTGAGCACTAGTGGGTGTATGAGATCCCTTGCTATATTTTCCAAGAGTTAGACTTACATGTAACCCTATTTGTGATGTAAAGGGTACAAGTCGGCCCCACCATAAAGTAAAAGATAATTAATGTAAAAGATAATTAATATGGTAATTATTACTTATATTTTGAATTATTGAGGTCGGCCTTATTGTGCCAATAGACACATCATTTGATGTGATAAGTCATGTATAAATAAAGGTGAATCCCCATTGAGGAAACACACTTAACATTGAGTCATCTCATGATTTCAGAAGTTGTGGTTTGAAATTATGAGAATTACAACACCCTCTTGTGTGCTAGGTTTGGTGATGGTGTGGGAGGTCCTTCTCTTGAAGAATATAACAAAGGATTGGATGGGTTTTCTTCCCTTCTTAAGAAGGGTTTCCCGAGATACCTCTTGTGTTCTTGTGCACGGTTATTCTTCTTGTGATCTTGGTTTGTTGCAGTAGTTATGGTTCAAGTTTATGCTAAACAATAAGAAAATTGAAAATACACCAACTTACCATAAAATCAACACATCCATCTACAACTCACTAAACCAACTAATTGAAGTCTTTGACAAAATGTACCAAAAGATGGACCCAAGTATGCATAAAAATAGTGGGCAACTCTTTCTCACAAGCACAAGCAATTTCGACTATTTCATTGTGTCATCTAGGGATGTTTGTGACATATATCTCTTTGGATATGATCCAACCTAAAATCAAGATGAACTCAGATAATTACTATTTAGTAGTTTCATATAAAAACTTATCATAACACTAGATATTTTGATTTATATACTACATGAAGATAAATTTATGGTCTAGATAGAAAATAAGAGAAAACAACCTTACAAACAAAGATGACCATCCGATGGCATGATGTAAATTTTGTGTGAGACTAGTGCATCCATGTAAATCTATCAAAGAGATATGCTAAACATATTCATCCTTAAATCCGTTAGAATATGGTCGTAATATTACAAGTAGTGCTCAATTAAGAATTCTACACTAATTTATATCAAAACCATATTAGTAATGTGTACTTTTAACAAAATGCGATGATTGTGTGTCTTGAGACCCATCAACACTAAATGCTTTTCTTAATGAAGAACTGTATCTTCTTGGTGTTCTAATTATACAAATCGCATTCTTCACAAACTATAAGTCATCCTTGGGCAATATCCATGGTGCAACAAGATAATCTTTTTAGCCATCCACATTAGTTGTTTCTTCTTCTCATAGATCTTTCTTTGTCTTTGACATGATCAAATCTCTTCTAGATGCATATGTATCTTTCTTAGCAAAAGAAATATATTTTAAAGAAATTCTGACACATTCTTAAACACATGCATTGGATCTAATAACTGTGCCACTTTAGATTCTTAAACACATGCATTGGATCATAGAATTTGGAAGGCATGTTCCTGCATTTTGGCATACAATCAAGAGGAATTTTGAAGTCATCTAGATTGTCATCAATATCAAATAGGTCTCCATAGAACATATCCTCCAACACTAATTCAATATAAGATTCAATCTTCTTTGACCAATATGTTGGCATACGGCTATGAGAAGGGGATCATACCTCATATGTCCATTAAAAACTCCCTTCATTTGAAAAAAATGATGATTTGGCTGCAAAAATGAACTTTGTGTTACAACAAATTTTGCCTCACCCCATGCAACTTGCTTGGATGGCCTTTCCATTTCCCTATGCAGACTTGAAGTCCTCCTTTTGTACCTTCCAGAGCAAAAAAAACACATTTTTTCACATATACGTGCCTTATCAGTTAGACAACAAGCGTATACGCAAGTTGCTCCACTACAGACCACATACATCGGGTTTGGTGCTCAAAATAAAAAATTGTGTCGAGTTTCCATGCCATGTCACGTGATCCATGATCCTTGACCTTCCAAATACTGGAAACGCTCTGACTCGGCCCTTCAGTTCCATTTGAAGGCTATAAATTGAGCTGTATCCAAGCCTTGGAGAAGAGAATTCAACTTTGAGAGCAAAGACACTCTGGATAAATTTCACTTCATATTGAGTCTGCATCCCTTTATCCTTGAAAGTCTGACTTCATTGTTCAGCCCCCAAGCTCTTCCTTCTTTGTGACGAAGAACCTCATTGTCTCCTTTATATGAGCTTGCCTTTGGTGGAGGATTGAAATGGTAGAGGCCCAACTGGAGGGAGTTAGTTTCTCGGTTCCGAATATGTGTCGTTACATAAGTTTGTCACCTATATACTTATGTTGATTATTTTAATAGAAATACTCTTTTCTCGTCTAATTGATATCTCGCAAATATTTGAATTATTATTCAATGGGCATATTTGTTGTGAATGTTAATGGATTATGCCGATCTATATGCTAACACTGTATATCACCATATGCTTGCGTATCTTGGTTGTTGAGGACAAGTTGTAGGTATAAAGCTTTGAGTTGTGTGCTCAACAATGGTCTTCATCAAACGTCTGGACGAGGTAGGCTCCTGGCCTTGTCTTGTTAGAATTTCATTATATAGCATACTTGGGATTAGAGTTGATTTATGGTTGTCATTTCGTCTATTGTAGTTTACTCCATGCCATAGAGAGATTTTCCTCGTAACAGAATTGGCGACCATACTGGGGATTGATCTTTTTTGGGGGGGTTTGGAGTGTGTTCTCCTTGATTTACTCTCTGTTAGCCCGAGTTTCCTTGTCACCTGATTGCTTGATAGCCTACTTTTACTTTGTATCTGAATTTCTTAGCTTAACCCTTGCCTTGTCAGTGTTTTACTATATATACGCGTTTTTTCCCTTGACATACGTGTACATACACGAGTTGTTCTTATGTAAGGTGCGTACATACACGAATTTTTCTCAAACAGTCGCGTACATCAACTCTTTAGTCTTGTTGGCTGAGTTTGGTGTCTGTTGGTTGAGTTTGGTTGGTTGCTAAGTCTTCTTGGGTCTATGTCCTAATTGTTGAGTGGTTACAGAGTGATAGGAAACTTTCTTATTGTTGAATTTTCGGGTGGTATTCTTTCTTATCATCTTTTTCATTGGTTGTCCTTGCATCTTGGTCTGAGTGTTGGCTTCTTGGCATCCTACTTGGCTTGTCTCTTTTTTCTTGCAGTAGGGTCTTTATGTGAATCTTCTATTCAGTCCTTACATTTTCTTTTCTTTATATCGAAAATACATTTTTTTTTTTTTTTGCTTATTTTGCATTATGGCATTTGCTCTTTTGACTACTTTGCATTGATTTTAACACATGTGGAGAGATTGCATTTCATTGAAATTATAGAGATAGCAGTGAAAAATGCATATAGAAACATACCATCTCTTTAGAATTCAACATTAGTACTTAGCAATGTTTTTATATTCGTTTCTTTTATATGATGAGTCATAATACCATCAGTTTCATGACCACACCTTTTGAGTAAGCAGAAGCCATTAAAAGTAACATTCATTAACTAAAATTGATTAGAAATGATTTTTTTTTCAGGGTACACAAACAAGTATAGGACATAGGGCCTTGGAATAGGATTTTTGTGAGTAAAATTCTCGAAGGCTATTAAACTAAACATATGTGTCTGACCAGGGAGTGGTGAAACCCATTGTGTAATTAGTGACATTATGAGGCTCCGCTCACATCAGAGTTAAGCACGAGGTCGCGCTAAGCTGATAGCAAAGATAGCCCTGTAATACCTTCTTAGCGTCAGAGATATCTCCAGGGTTCTATTCGTATTTGTGGGTCTTTCTAGTACCTTTACCACCGTGAGAGGTGGTGCTTTCAAGATTTCGGGCTTTGTTACCCTGTCCATACGGTGGATCGGACTTACGACTGTTCTTCTGCGCATTGGTTATATTGTGGTGACTCTAGTTGCTTGACATAGGTAGCCACACAAGTTACTTACAGGGGTTATTCTGTAGGTACCCTGAGTCATATAAGGGTCAAACAACACACAACTTTTATGGAGGATTACCTCTCCGGGGGGATCTGACCGACTACATTGTTAAGCCCACGAGGACCCTTATAACTGATTTTGATACCTCCAATCTTTTGAAGGGAGTCTCAGGCCCCTCTTGGGTGAGGCATACCTACTATAGTGAGGGAGGCCCCATTACAATCATTATATCCTGTTTGTGTACAATTGGCCTTTTTGTTTATTTTGGTGTGCTCTTTGATTATTGGTTGGCCCTAAGATTTGGTTTTATATCTCGAGTCTTGAGTAATTGTGGAGCAAGACTAGATTCCTTGCAGGTCTTGCCCTTTGTTGAAGTTACCACTGCATCTTGAGTCTTTACTGAAGTTTCCTTCTAAAAGGCATAAAGTTAATAAATGTGGTACATATGTCGCCACCTCCCATACCTGTGATTATCCAATTATGAGTACTGAGTCAAATCCGAATGACATAGGGAGTCCCTCGACTCCTATACCTTTTGTGATTAGTGGGATCCCTTCGAATCTTTCAACCACGATGGTTGGAGTGTCAGAGATTCCCAGTTCTACAGCTATCCAACCTGTGGTTTCTACTCAACCCATAGGAATGAACCCTTTCAGGGTCTTTTTGGTACGCCAAGATACAATTCTTAGTCAATACCTTTGGTCTGTAATCCTTATTCTTTTGGTACGCCCAATATAATGTCGCAACTTTCATCCTCTATTCCAGAAACTAACGCAAATCCTAGTTTTTGACCTGGGGGCATGGCTCCTCCACATGCTCCTCTCTCGTTTGGTGGAGGTCATATTCCCCAAATAAATCCCATGGTTGGAGGTCAAATTCCTTTTTTTTTTTTTCCGGGTCTAATCCTAGTTTCAATGCTCCTGGGTGGTGTACTCAACTGGGCAGACAATTCATTCCTATATTTCGTTCTTTACCCCTTCCTCCTCCATGTCGATTCTAACAAATGCATTTATTATGACAAATCCCCCTCTATCCTCCGGAGTTCCACCCAGAGGAAGTCAGTTTCATGCTATGGGAAACCCCCATCCTGGAGCTCCTCCAGTTGAGGGAAATGTATATAACTCTCATTATGCCACATCCGCAGGTATGGTGTCCATACAACCTTTTATGAATCAGTTTGGAGGAGGATATTACCCTATGAGAGAGGGCCATGGTATATACCAGAACCATGGATGGCCTTCAATCCTTCAACACCAATCTTTCCTGGGAGCATGGGCTCAGATGCCATAATCCAAGCTCCCTTTTATGGCCACGCTTAACCTACCATATTTGTCAAAATTAATGAATGACCCAGTGTGTCATGATCTTTCATGGCCCCCCATCCCCACCAAGCTTCCTTCGGACATTCCAAAATTTGAAGGAAAGACCAGCGAGGATCTGGGCGATCATGTTACTACTTTTCATCTTTGGTGCACATCTAGTTCCCTTAATGATGATTCTATTCGTTTGAGGCTATTTCTATGCACCCTCATGGGGGTCGCTGTGAAATGTTACATTGATCTACCGAGTGGAACTTACATAAACTTTAATCAGATGGTTTTGGTCTTTCTCAACCACTTCCAGTTGTCGGTTCGTTACGATGCCGACATAGAACTTTTGTCAACCCTCCGACAAGATAAAGCCACACATATCTTGGACCATATCCAAGAGTGGCATAGACGGAAGAGGTTGATAAAAGCCTACATTCCTCTAGAGTTTCTGTTGGAATGGTTCCTTAAGTCTTTATTTCCTTATAATTCGAAGTATGTCTCTACATTTGGAGTAACATGTGAGGAAGAAGCTATCTTCAAAGCACAACAATTGGAACTCATATATGCTCAATCTGGGATGTTGTATGAAATTCTTCCTCACACACCGCAATCGAACTACAACCCAG